>JAHWFP010271761.1:10185-30910 GCA_023313725.1 Lithobius niger
CCGGGGAAATAATGTCGGAATACCACTGATACATGACCTGCCACGTTCATATCAGCTAAATCGTACACCAGACAAGTAAAGTTACACTCAATGTAAAAGAACAGGTGAATTCATTTAAAAAAAAAATGTTTTCTTTATACGGTACACTAAGAGCACCCATTTTTCTCTGGAGGTCACTTGAAACATTCGCTTTAGAAGAGGGAATTTCCAACACATGATTAATTTATTGTTGGTGTTGTAGTATTAGTTTTGTTTTGTAAAATTGTCTAGATGCTCTAAAAATCTCAAGTAGCGGAATTTATTATATCCATAAAGAATTCACTAGCAGAATTATATGCATTATCGAAGGAAAGAAATGTTTCACTATGCTATAATTATTATAGAAAATCATCGAACATTCATGGAAAAAGTGCTTATCCCGATTTATTTCCTTTATACAGGTGGCCCAAAAGTCTGGATAATCCCTCCAAATCTTCTTACAGAACTACAAAAATGCAAATACGTGAGACATGTAACGATGGTAGTTTGAATGATCTTGGCATGACCATCATGTTGTTAATCTTTCAAATACACGTCACAGTGTAGCAGAGTAAATTTGAAAGCTGTAGAGAACCGTACACCAATCCAAGAAATAAAGCAGAGTGGATTTCAAAGGAGATCGATCAAAACTGCAGTTCAGTACACAGGCGGCATACAACACAGTGGCCTGTCATGGGCTTGCATGTTTGGAGTCAAGACTACCTATATTTAAAAGACTTAACGCTCGGTTTCACGTAGCATGCTAGACGCGTCGTCCAAGCGTTGCGCTGAACTGAAAGCACGAAGAACGAAAAACCCCAATCGTAGCATTAATTAGTTTTAGCGGGATGCACAAAAACGTGATATCTTCTCATTATTAGATTTACCGGTGTTGCAGCGCTAAACGAACATTATTTTACGGTAATGGTGACTATTCTTAAAGTCTTCGGACGATTTACTGCTACGTCAAAGGATCGTTTGAAACATTTTTAATGAGAATTGAAAACGCCGTAGCGTATCATACAGTACAATACACACGTACCTTGGTTGTTCTCCTGCTTGAAATTCATGAAATTAAACCTCCGGAGGCTTTGTTTTGTCGTCTAGTGAACAAAGAGGTACGTAGCATGAAGCTATTGTTGTTAAACTTTAATTATTTGGTGTCAATGCAGTGTTTTAAGTTTAAAATCCGCGTATCGCGTGTCACACGTACTTTTCACAGTTCAGCCCGCATGTTATAGAGCAGTTCATTTTTGGGGTGTAAGTAGCGCGACTGGTGGCTAAATCGGTGGCTAACTGGACGACGCGTCGAATTTCTAACGTTAAGCCTTTACATCCAGGTAGCCTTGTCGGAGTAAAGCAGTGCAGTTTTTACTGAACATTTTGATCGCCAGTAAGTCCTGAGGTTCGGCTCCGAATTCCGTTCTGTTTTATTTGCTTTGTCATTGGCTTACTGTTCTCTACAACTTTAAAACTGACATCTGCGACAGGTAGACTAGTTCAAATGTTAACATCGTGAGACCTCAGCGGTTCATTTGAATGTCATTATTTTAAACTATCATTATTGCATACCCATCGATCCATAGTTTATGTACCGGTATGAACACTTCTGTGGTTCTATTATAAGTAGATCTGGAATACCACAGGGATTATCCAAACTTTTCGGCTATCGATATATTATCATAATCTACATTAATTCCAACATGCGGCTTTAATGCTGGACGTGTCGTCTGCTATCACATGATCCACCATCAGCTTGAAATCGATGGAAGGACAAATCGCGCAGAAACTTTCACACACGTAAATAATTATTCTCTGCTAGTGCTTAAAAGGGCCCCGCGCAGAAACCTTAAAAGGAGATTTCAATGATTTGCTTACATTTTCGTTGGTTTACGAAGGGTCGCTGCCTGAAGCCATTACGCCCTCACCACAGACTGAAGTAACTCATCAGACGAAAGATCGGTGTGGGCAAACACATTTAACGGTTTTGAGAGCCACCCGACCCGTGCAACGGATGGTTTTACAACGTCATGGTATCGATTAATGGGTGAGACGGTGACTTTAGGTCGCCTCCTGACAACCCAAACACCAAGTGAACATGCACGACTGCAGTTCAATTAAAAGTCAAACTACCTCTTTCACATGGACTCTTCCACTTTTATACTGTCTTGATGGGCTTGGGTGCAGGCACAGGCTGTTACAAAAAAGGCTGGATACGTCGCATTCATCCCTACACCAGAAGTAATGAGTTATAGACGTAAAACTTTACTAGCTGCAATAAAATAAAACGTTTCTTTCCCAAGACTGCAATATTTATAATAGAAAGTGGCTTTGCTCCACGATTTTCCAGTAGAAAAAGAACGAAAAAGAAGAGAGAAAAAGAGGAAGGGACGGTTGGGAAGAAAGCCCGAATTACTACATTAAACGTGCTTGTACGCGCGCACAGCATTCCTTGTGGAAATGCGGGAAATGAACTCCGTCTCTTAAATTAAGATTTGTGTCACCTTGAAGAAGTTTTTGCAGTGAGAAATAAAATAATCAACGAAACTGACATTTCGTATCGTTTGAGCACTATATAAAACTCTCAGATTATACAATTTTCTGTTTTATACTAGCCTTATTCTAAACGTTGGCGCAAATGTCTAAAATGCACGGTAGTACTATGTTATCTATCACTTTCACAGGTTTCCTAATTCCTTAACTTTTTTTTTCTGTTTAATGAGGCAGCATTTTAAAAACTTGTATTTCTTCAGAGGCGTTTCAGCTGGTTGTGTTGCAACTATTCTGTGGATCATTTATACGCGGAAGTTAAGATATACGTGTAGAACTATTTGATATATAGCGGCTGAAGCAAAATGTAGGTCGGACGTTGAGCTCATACCCAACTATTTTTTTCCCCCTAAAAATATGAACTTAAACTGCATAAGTAGCATCAAGAATGATTGTGGATTGCATTGAATGCAAACGGGACCATGTTTATTTTTGTACATTACGGAGGCAAGTGTTTACTGTATTTTGTTTCTTGTGTACTTTTTCTGTTAGCCATGTAATGCCTTTTGGCGATTTGACAGATGTAAATAAAGTTAAAGTTAAGTTAAAGATTGGCATTTTCATCAACTCACCGACGGAGTATGAAAAAGTCGACCCCTCCACCAAAAATAACGTCACGCTTAAGTCTTTTATGAATAGACTCGCTGGAAAGATCGATCGATGAGTAAAATGGAGGCCAGTGTCAAGAAAGAAGTGTTTTTGCTCACCATCATTTGCTCACCAATCATCCTTGTGTTGTCATGGGCACTGCTAAGTAGGTTTACATTAAATACTGGCAGATAAGTACGTTTCCTAGCGAACGACTACTGGTAGCCCACCCAGTGTCGGACTGGCCAGGCCGGCTGGTCGACGTTCACCGAGGAGCCCCGGGGCCCCGAGCCAGGGTGCGAGACCTGTAAATGTTTGGGAAGGAAGTAGAAAAAGAAAGTAGACAGGTAGCATGTGACGCGGCTGTCCCATTCATTGGATAAGACTGCAGAGAGCAGCAGACGTACTTCATGTCGCTGCCAACTTCACTGCACTCTTCGTGTTCTTATTCCGTGAAAAAAGGTAAAAAAAAAAAGTAGCACATCCAATTAGAATTAACTTTTTTTTATGGCATTGACTTGTTTGGGGTAACGTATTTTAAAATAATGCCTTCTGTTATATGAATGGGGGGGGGTTCATTATAAACAGGGCCGTAGCAACTGGGGATGGGGGTAACCCCCCTCCCCCCGCCCCCAACCGTCTTAGAAAACATAGTGTTGGGAATTTCTAGTTATTAAGTTCCTAAATCGGATAAATTTTCGCTGTAAATTCACGTTTCTATATATACTGGTTTATTATCATCATCATTCGGTAAGTTTGAAAGTAAAGTTTGTGATGCGGGTTTTTTTTTTTTTCATTAGTTTTCGCAATACTTGTATGTAGCAAGTAAGCAACTGAAACGCTGCCCTTGATCGTTTCTGGTCGTTTCCCTGCATTTCCTCCCAGCGATGAGACTTTGGAGGAAAGAGAATTAATTAGTTTTCTTTTCTCCAAGCACAAATTTTGGGGTCCCGAAATTGAGCGCAAAAACAACCCTAAGATCCCCCAAATCAAGGGAGAAAAAAAGGAAATGGAGTATGTCGATTTCAAATATGGAAGCTTTTTTCAAATAATACCTCAAATTGTTTTGGACAAAACTAAGTAAAAGGGTTCATCTTTCGACGTTCCAGTTTTTATAAGCATGTTGCTGCTTTAGAATGTGAAAATGTTTTGCCTTAATACCTCTAGGCCTAGTCGTCTGGGATACAGCTGAGAAAAGGATTTCACTATTTTTTACCTAGTCCATTGAAAAAAAAAAATTTCTGGCTCGGGCAGAAGGCGCAATCAACATGTCATCGTCATTCATTATAGCCTAAAGATGACTGAATACACAATCAATTTAATTCACAAAGACAACGACTAAAAAAATATGATTTAGTCACAATTAAGCTTTTCTGAAACATGTCATTCTGAAGAATAAATAAGAAAAATCACCAAAACTTGGCTTGACAATTTTTTGCAAATGTGCTCACTGGAAGCCAGAAAATGGCAGAAATATAGGCACTAAAATAACGTAAAGTGCTTCAGCTTCCGGAACTCCGCCCCGGACCCCGCTGGGGGAGCTTACAACGCTTCCAAGATCCCCTACCTGGGTTGTCCAGACCCTTTCAAATTATTTTTCAAACGTAAAATCTTATGAAGACTTTGCAAATAGGGACCCCTAAAAATTTTACCCCTATATATACAAGGAGTTGGGAGGCCTTTCAAGATCCGTGCCGAGGGCCCTCAAGGAGGCCAGTCCAACACTGGGTCCTCCATCTTTAGTCGATGGATTTAACAGAAAAACCGGCTCCTGCATTCGGTGAGTACGATGCTTCAGCAGTGACGTCATGCTGAGGTATCGGTTCACCGAGGGTTTGTGAACTACTTTGATGAAATGGGGATTCAGCGCAGAGTTGTTCGATGAGTTTATGAAAGTGACCTCTGTTGACAATAATTAGCCAACGATGGACCGAAGACAACAAAGAAGTTACAACTCCTTATAGCCAGTTCTGGGCTACTTTTGTTAGATCGCCCCCTACGGAATAAAAATCATCTCTCGAAAAAAAAAACAAAAGCAACATAACCATAATCGAAACCACACCTTTCGTATTACAGTCGAAGATTTACCAACTGCACCTTGGCTATAAATTTGAAATGCAGGACTGGAAGTTTTCATCTGAGGGTTTGAAGAAAATAAATGTAAACAATTTTGTGCACTATTGTGAGGCACAGAAGGCACGTGTCATGAAAGCTCTCAACCTGAATGACGTTTAAGTTGGATGGACTAAGACTGTTGTCAGTGGTACGTTTTTAAAATAAAGTTACTTTCTGCATAAATTGATTATAAATTTGTGAAGCCAGTTGCCTTTTTTGCTGTTCGCTGGTGTTAGAAACACCCTTGGCTTTAAACTGTATTTTAAAAACTTCAAACGTTTTTGCTTTTTCTTTGAAAGTAGAAACTATCCAAGCCTATATCCTGACTCCTACATTCTGCTGGTAGCTAAAACCACAGTCAATTGATGGTGTTGCCTCTTGCTTCGGTGCACATGTCATACGTTTTAGTGCCAGGCGGTCTGCGAGTTAAATATGCGGAAGGCTTTCTTGGCACAGGGCCTCCTGAAAACACTTTATTGTCATCTATTGCCGTCAAAAACATAAGCAGCTGCCGAGCTCTTTTCACGCTACAGGAAGTGACACTGGCGTTGCACATAACAACAACTGCCCTCTCACCATCCCTCCACTCCTCCTCCGCACCACCCTATTTCCATTGTGATTTCACTGCAGAAGGGGCTCCGCACATCAACACTAAAACGTCATCAGCTAAACAGTCTGGGTCGTGGCTTGCTTCGGTGAAGGTGGGATGCTGCAAACGGGGCCCGAGTTACAAAAGCTTCATTTTCCGTTGAGTGCATTGCTTGTGCTGTGGTTTTTCAAGCTGACATCGGGCCAAGTAAAACGATTGCCCGACATATTTCTGCAAGCACCACGTTACTTTTCTCTCTCTACAACTTTGCTCCTCCAACTCAACCTCATTTCTCTATTTTTCGCCGCCTTCCAACACCCTCCCCATCTTCCATTACTCCGCACCCCTCTCTTGTTTCCGACACCCCCTCAAAATTTTCTCTCCCTTTTCCTCCTACTTCGCAAGCAAGGCTTGAGGCAATGTCCTAATAAAAGAAAGTGAAACTCCTTCGTCGGAAGCGCTGCAACGAATTCATTAAATGACGTCACTTAGGAATGAGCAATGGTGTCTGTCTGTCCCGGGTGCAACTTCTCTCTTTCTCTCTCGTTCTCTCCTACTCTACTCGTGACACTCATGTGACGAAGAGCACCATCAGCACAAGCCAAGTCCTCTGGGACTTGCCGAACGAACAGAGCTCGGCTGTCGAAGCAAGTTCCGCTCAATATCACTTGATTCACAGAGCACGATGTCGAGATCTTTTCTTTGTATCAGCGCCTCGACCCTACAGCGTTCATTACGCGCCCGCCGTCGTCGTTGTCTCATCTAGTTTCGATGGGATAAGCAATGGTTTGTATGCATTAAAGGTGAACAGAAAGCCTGGGAAGTGAGGAATCACAATATTTTTGGGTAAAAACTCTGGAAAGGCTGTTAAATATAAAACTCTATGAGAAGCTAATACATCTAGCTAGGCGGGAAGTCAACTTTTGTTAGCTTGTCCTGCACTACGTCAGAACCTTTTCTAGTTCTCATTGCTTTTTGTTAGCAGTTAGTGTCTGCTTTTCTTCTCTGTACTGTCATCGTTTTTCTACTCAGGAAGGTTACCACATTTTCTTCTTTTCTACCTTAATGGTTTACAAAAGACGAGGTTAAGCAGCCAATGTAACTTTGATGGTGATGACAACTTAAACAGTATTGTTCACAAGGTTGATGACCTAACTATTCGTACTTTTTTGAGCCAGTATTGTTTAACCAATATTATATTAAGCCAATATTTTTTTTTGAACTTACCATGTTTAATCCCTCATGGTTAAGTAAAAAAAAAGAGCATCCCTTGATTCTTCAGTTCAACCAATTATTCATGTGATATTCCTTAAAAAGAAGTAACAATCACAATGGAAATTAAAGTCCAACTATCTTGGCTTTAAACTTTAACTTAACTCGTGCCTGTTGCTTGCTATAATACGAAAGTAGTAATTAACACTAGCTGTACATGGCGTAACACACCGGTCTAGTAGGAAGCTGTGTTTTCACACTGGTCCCGTTTGTTGTTACATTGTTGTAGCCAGTAGGGGCAGACAATAAGCTTTATCTCAACTGGCATTACATTGGTGTATCTGGTGTTTGGCGTTCTCAATAGATGTCGCCTCCATCCACGAAATACCACATACCTGCGTGAAGACATGGACGCTGATAGCGAAGTGTTTTTAACAAATGTACTATAAGCAAAATAAGAAGGAATAGAGCCTGTAATTAGATTGTGTTGATATAATACATTTAAACAGGATTCGCCTCTGACGCTGCCTTGGTAGGATTCTACAGGCTCCTTCCTGGCATGATTGGTACGGTTCGATGTCGATGCAAGATGTGACCACGTGCTTTGTTGTGCTTCGCTTTAATGACTGCTTCCCTGTCTCTTGACACTCGCCAAGGTTTAGCACAAGCGATGTACATGTATGGATGTTATGACCGTTAAGATATTTCGAGTGCCAATATTATTGAGAACATTGATCGTTACCGATACTGTTGTAAATTATGGTGCTTTTTTCTTAACATAATGTTGCCGATACGGTTGCTGATATTGACTCTTTTTGTCAGAAATTGATTTTAATAATCATAATTTAGAAATGGTGGCATAATTTCAAGACGGCAACCATTACGGATTAATACCGACCGTGGTACATTCGACGTTTTAATTTGCAACAGACTGTTACATGAAACACAACGGACAACACGGAGCCAACACTCCGCGGTGTTCCTTGCTATTACTGTTGCAACGGTGCACTCGGCCAATAGCCGTAAACCAAGCTAGAAGCTGAGTGCCCGTTGCTATGCGGAATTCATGGCCAGAGACTCCCCACGATTACGTCCTCCATAATGAGGTAATTATACGAACGCTGCGATACAATATCTGGTGTTACAGTACGCAGCTGATTGTTGACAGTCTGAGCTCAGTCCTCCATTTAAAAAAAAACCAGAATCCTAGCCTGAAGGACTGAGTGAACGTCAGAGGACAAGACTGGAATATCCTTTACCTCCGATTACTCCATGGCAGCATAAGCGGCTGAGTAAAAACGCACCAAAAATTTGAAAACGTTCAGTATAGGCAATCAACAAAATAATTAGTTTTCTTTAACCTTCTAAGATTAGACTGGGAGTTACGCCATCCCTACACCCTCACTAAAATATTGTCTTTTCTCCAACACCACGTGGTAGTTCCTCGGGAAAGGAACAAAAAAAAAAGATGATTTTGTTCGTCTCACGTGTTCAAACCATAATTCACTCTTTGGGAAACTGTCTCGGCCTGGATATTCCGGAAGAGAGGTTACGCACGGAAGCACAATATTCCAGTCACGCGGATCAGGACGAAAAAAAAAAACGAGTTGCCCTCGAGTTGGGAAAACCAACGACGGGGCAGGCGGACAGCAACATCACGGTCACGTTTGTCTGTCTGGTTCCCAATGGCCACTACCACCACCATGTCCTTCCTTACCTCCGCAGTCACTTTGATCAACCTCCTGTCTGTCTTCAACTTCTTTATTTTCTTTTTCTGTTTTCGATCGCAGTTGCGTCCTGCTGTAGCCAAGGTGCTGGTCAGCAGTTACCTCATTCCATTGGACGTTTCGAAAAAAGGGTGTAAAAACTGCCCAGTCAACGGTTTCGAGGTGGTCACGGACACTGTCGTCCTAAAAGTGCATCGTTGGTCTAAAGGATGTCAAAGACACCTTTCTTACCGTCGGGAAATGGCGGAGAACCCGACGTGTCAAAGCGAATTATATCTGGCTTCCCTTTGGTATCCTACTTAAACTTTCCATGATTCATGACCGGAAACCTCAGGGACCTAAAGTGTCTCGAATCACAACAGAAGGCAGCACGAGGCTGCACGAGCGGATAGTAAAACTATCCAATTTTAATTTCTAGCCAGATGATTTATGGGAGAATGGTGGGAAATCATAAATGCACTTTCATTACAAAGTGGTTCTGTGGTAATGTAAACGGCAACTTTTCAAACCGCGAAACTAAAACTGATTGCTTCTGTTCATCAAAAATGTTTTAAGTTTTAAATGAATAGCTTGTATTGTTGTAAACTTTAATTTAATGTTAAACTTTAATAAAGAAACTTATGTTTATCTAAAATTGACAATATACAGCCACACAAATCAATCAACAATCTTCACTAGACATTATTAAAAACGTATAGGATGAACGTGCATGCCAACGTGTTTTTACGTCTATAATCCTTATGATGTACAGTGCCTACAAAGACCGAGTAGCACCAAAAGAAAGGTAATTAAATTACGCTTCAAATACGCTTGTTTTCATTGCTATAACTTGGTTTTTGACCCTCAAATACACGAAAAACACCTCTGAAAACTTTGTCATGAAATGAAAGTTTGTTCAAACGGAGTTCAGGCACACTAATCAGAAAAAATTGGTTACAAAAAAAATCACTAAACTGAGACGGCACATTTTGCATCATACGCAGTATCAACAATTCGACATACAAGTCTAAAAACTGACTGGCTTCCCAAAAAGTATACCTGTTGGATGTAAAAGTTTATCAACATTCGCGTGTATGAAGCATGGAGATGCACGGATTGAGCGAGCGAGTAAACATTTTCAACGTAAAACAAACTTATTTTTACTGTGCATGAACTGCATACATTTTAAGCAATATGATGAGCGCATTGTGAGCAATAACTACATTGCATTCTAATAATCATGACATCGATTTTGTGCTGCTCTGTGGATCGAATAAACCATATGAAGCATGGGTCGACGCCAATAGAATGATAGACGCGAACGATATGGATAGTGAAAATAAAGACTCTAGGAAAAAGCATGAAACACAATAAAAAAATGACTTTAGTCAGCGTATAACCTAGTGGAGTCTAGAAAATCCAACCTGGTTCGCCATCATATTCTCAGAAAAACTTAATGAAAAATTTCACAGTCACACTGCTACAAATCAAAGTTGCGGGAATCAATATACTAAATAAATTTATGTAATGTTCGAACGCTCCAGAAAACGTCGCTGCAAGTGTAGTGGAATTCCTTCCGATAAAAACAGCCAAAATGAAAAAAAAAAGACACTAGAAATTTAGGTAAACTTTTTTTTAGTCTAATAAGCAGTGGCAACACGTATAGTCCACGGACTCCAAACAGGAGAAGGTGAAGATTGTTTTGATAGGGTTTACACAAGGTTTAAAAGAATGAATGGAGCAGGGTGAACCGTTTCCACACAGCATCTCCAATCGAAATGAAAACTGAAAGGGCTGACAGAGTTATTAGAGAGCCATTTGCACATTAGATCTCAATTGACCTTGACATGTTCGTTCAAGGTCGTGATGTTTCTAACTTCTTATTTGATGTCTTATCCCATTAGTGCAAACTAGAAGATGTAGGAATCCTTAAAAAACTCTATCCCATAAAAACCCATAAAACATAATGAAAATGTCATGGATAACAGAAAACAGCTATATTTATGTATACACGCACACTATTTCAGGCAGTAAAGAGACTCACTGCCACTCTGGTTCACTGCGTGCTTACACACTGCTCTTAGTTACAGCAGTTTTCTTTTTTTCCATAACATACATTTATTAACCGATAGTTTTATTATGTTTTATGAGTTGGAATTGTTTAACGATTCTCTACATTTTTGATATGGTGTAACCTGCATCAAGGTTACTCTAGTGGTCTATGGCATTCAAATAAAAAATTGGTAATGTTGGAACGGGACGGTTATGTCAAGGTAAACAGGAATCTAAAGAGCAAACCGTACTCGAACGACTCTAAAAGCTCATCATGGTTTCATGTCAATTAGAGACGATACGCGGACACGTTGGACCATGGACCATTCAATGTATCTATCACACCCTGTGTACAGAGCTTACATACACTTTCCATTTAAGTGATATAACTTAATTGTAAAAAATGGCAGTTTTGCGAAAAAGTTGTTTACGACCGCAGCGGAAATAGCAATTGACATCGTCATGTCTACGCTATTAGACGTATCGTCCGTCAAAATTTGGATTTATACCACACATAACTGTCACACGCAGTCCCATCTTGTAAAACTAGTACTAGCTTTATAATGATTACTTTACTATTAAGGGTGACTTGATTTGTCCTGGAAATCCAAAATCTATGGAATCTAAGTTAAGCTTGCAGATCGATTCACTTATATTTCCACAATGTCAGAATGATATTGACTCAACCACGATACAATTATCAGCTGTACTACCCCAATTGCTTATATTAAATCGATAATTTGGGTGTTTTAGCACGAAACTCCTTCCCAGATTTAATTTCCCGAGACCGAAGGTCAAGGGAAGTTTGTTGCAAAGAAGTTGAGTGCTAAGACACCCAAATTGTACATTTCATAGAAGCTGCACGAGTGGGATTCGGCTTGAGAATTTTTGTTTTTCTTGCCACAAAACGATTCTCCGAAGTAATTTCGTTCTACGGTTTCGTTTTCGATTCTCCATGGTTTTTTCAGTGTAAGTCGGCATGGTGCCCGTTTTGCGGAAAGAAAACAAAAAATTTCATCGAAATTTTCTCTTATATATTTAGCCTAAAAGTGTCTGCAGCTTGTTGCTCACGGAACTTCTAGGTAGATGGCCATATTCCATAAGGAACTGGACTGAGAAAACTTTAAAAATGAAAAAAAAAATTTTGATTGTAAAATTTTTGTCCTCACTGGTGAACTTGCTTTCGGCCCATTCTAAAATATTAACCTCCAGCTACGAATGTTTCAATTTTCTTTGACTTCCCTAAAAATGCTTTACTTGAGTCGTAATCTTTAGAGCTGGCTTTTTAGATGATTAGCATCACTGCCTCAAGTGCGGAGGTGCCGGGCATGCCCCAGGTTCATCCCACTCATACACATTTGGAAAGAGAACAGCTCTGCAAATGCGATCGTACTCATGTCGATTGTGGCACGTTAAAAATCCTCGGAACTTCCTAGTAAAACTGTGTCTCTCCGCTCCAAGATGACTTTAAGCAGTTGAAAAGAGCGTTAATCTGAATGTCTCCCTTTTTTATGTCTCCATTTGGATACTAGTATCTTTCCAACTGTCACCATCATAAACTAAGAATAATATTAAAAGTGAAGCTAGTGTTGGGGTGTATTGGTTACATAGTTACCGTGGCGACCCAGTTGCCATCCCCTTCCCCATAAACTTTACATTATTCATTCTACCAAACTAACAAAACCAGCTAGGTCGACCTGGATAACCTATTAAGCTAATTTATTCTAAGGTAAATAAAACCTATTAAGCTAAGAAAATACACATTCTTCTGAGGCTCAGACGAAACAAATTTGGCGACAACCCTGGAAGAATTCTACATTTCCAATTTTTGTTAACCAAATACCACGGGAATTTTGTGAAATTAAGAAAACTGAACGAGATGAATGGAAAACTATGGCATCTTGAAAATAGCTACGTTCAAACTACCTATTGAGTGCAACTTTAGTTATTTTATAAACGAATTTACCCCTAGTGTATGAAACAGAAATATTCTAGACATAACATTTTTCTGTATTGGTGCAGACTTTTTTGTAATAGTGTTGTGCACTACTAAAAAGAGCCAACTACGTGGTAGTGTCATCTGCCATTGACCTGGGCTTGTTCTTTTGAACCCCTTGCGATACTTTTAAGGGGCGCCTTTCTTCATCGTCGCTAACTAAGACAATCTAGAAATAGTTCCACAGCTAGCAGAAAGGCGCACCATCCTAGAATATTGAGCAGAAACTGAGTAAGCTATGCACTCGCTTTATATATGCTTACCTATGGAGCAGCATCATGTGACGTCATAATGGCTACAAGAGAGATAGCTGCAAGGGGCACTAGATTGAAATGGAGGGTTAAACAACGGCACTTCTAGTCAAGGCAGTGCTTTAAGAGCGGATTTCATAGGCTTAAAAAAACGTAGTTTTCTCCAATCCCTTACGCTGCTAGGTTGTAATTGGAAAATAAAGATTCCACTTGCTTAAAATGTCAGCAACTGCCAACAAATCGACAAAAATCGCGCATTATAGGCCTAAGAAATCCACTTTTAACAGCATTGTCTTCAGTATGACGCCCTTCTTTTCCCCCTCCAGTGACCCTTGCAGCTATCCCAGTTACTGGCTCCAGCATAGAGCTATATACAATAACACAACGTTGTGTCACTGCCCTATAATAGTCTTTACAGTGGAAGTGTTATCAATTTCGAACGACGTCACAGATCTGGATTTTGTTATGTTTCAAAATAGTGAGTTGATTGGCGAGCAAAGCGTAGCCTATAACGGACACCAAATTGCAAAATGTTGGTTGGTTGGCTGCACATTTTTAGTCTGGGTGGAGCCCAAACGAAAGATCGAATTGGAATGAAATTTGGTATAACGCTTGACATCCCAAAAAGTATTGCTGAGCCAAAATTTGCCGTCAATTGAACAATTATTACGGGAGAAATAACAAATTTTCTAATTTATTTCTAACACTCACCATTGTAAATTTGGAATCGTGAATAGTTAAGGAATTGCGACGAAACATACACCATGCTGGAGGTAGTCAAATGAACTTAAAAAAACACAGCAAATTTAATTTTGGTTGCTACTTTCCAGCTGATAATCCTTTTCGACGTAACTCAATGAAATAATAACATTTGATCATTGCATTTAACCACTACAGGCAGAAACTCAAACCAAAAAAAAACAAAAGGATTCCATTAACGACACACATTAGTTTCATTTGAAAAAGATCGCTGGAAGAAATTCCCTTCAGCTTGGCAATGAAAGTGGCGTTTACACTAGCGATGGGAATCCTGAATACGAAACCTGAAATCGTTGTATCAAGGCGAAGCGGTATATATAAAACGAAATTATAGAGAAGACGACGTGTTTTTACGAAAGCACAAAACAATAACATGCCTGCATCTAATGGTTTAAAGATTTCTCGTTGCCACAGTAACATGAAGTCTCGAAACCAAAACCGTGTTGCATGAAGGAATAGGTCTAATTATCGAACCCAAATTGTTAGCTGCTACTTACGAAACTAAGGTGCCTGGAAAAAATTAGGCCTAAACGCCAAAACTAGGCATAAAAGCTAACCTGTTTTTAACCTACAATTGTGACGGGTATTACTTTCAGATTATTATAATAGAGTTGGTAGTAGTGTCAAGTTTTATACCAGTGGCAGCATTGTGAACCCTTTGAAACTTGATTATTGTTAAAAACTATCGTACTGATGATTGTTTGGCTTGCAGTTAAATGCGTAATTATTTTTTAAATATACGGACTGCACTTTGCATAGAAGTTGCTGTAAACAATGTAATAATTATTGGCGGCGGCTCAAACAGCAGTGGCTAGGCACTGTTTTATTTTTATTTTTAGTCGGCGTGATGGTGGTTGGCTGTGAAAAGAAGATACAAATAGCCAAACAAAAATAAATGCTAGAGCAAACGAAAGCCTATTAAAAAAAATATGATGCGTAGCTTAGGCCTATTCTTGAAAACAAAAAAACTAAAATAAGAAGTCCAGCAAAGAGCAGCAGTACGTCACACCAAAAGGCAAGAGCCCAACTTAGCCGAGTGAGTATTGCACCCAGGTTTTTAGGAGCATTAACAAATCATTACAATAAAAACTAAATCTAAGTTTGAAATGAAGAGATATTCGCTCTACCTACAATAGGCCCAAAGCCTGTTTCCTAGTTAATACAACGGTATTAAAAACCAGACGCATTAAAAAAAAATACATTATACAAATACAATAGAGATGATGATACCCTATTTTGAGTGACACACAATGTGCATCAGAGCTATAGTGTCCGCGGAACGAACACAGATATTCGATTGTACGTTTTCAGTAGCAGAGTGCTTTGTTGATATCCAAGATGGTTACAGAAACATTGGCGGCTATCGATTAAAGCCACCCTCTCCAGGAAGACGTAGCCGCTCACAAAATACTTGCAAGACTCAAGATACGCCGCGTTCACAATAAGAAGCTTGTGCTGTTGTCGTCTGTCTTTACGCACGATAACGTTTGAACTCATTACCCAATTCAGTTCTTACAACCCTCGGAACCCCTTAACACAGTGAATCCAAGCTCTGCTTTACTGCTTGCCTAACCAGAGGATGACTGTAATTTTCTGCTGGATCCCGGGTCATGTTGGGATGTGAGGAATTAGCATGCTGATGCAGCAGAGAAAGGAACCATTTTTGGTGTTGAAAGGGATCTAGGTCTTGTTCCCTAGAACGGACGCCTTTCCATTCGACGTCTGAGGAAGCATGTCATCTGCCACGTCATCTGCTCCGTCTGTGATGTGCTTGTAGATTGTCACTCTCTCGATAGTGTTCGTAGCTGTGTTCATCTTCCGTGAGAGTCAGCGCATCAATTGGGTGATGAGATGATGATTCTGTCCTCCTGTCCAGATTTTTTTTTAATTTTTATAGAGGTACAGATGTATGATAAGATCTAGATTTGAGATCTGGATTTGGTTACCATCTTTGTAATGTGTGGTGCATTGGAAACCTTGAACCACTGCACTGTGACTAACGTTGGTGCTAATGACCACATTATAGCTGTTGATGCGTCATAAATCCAAAATCACCCCCCCCCCCAGAGATTCATTTTTAATTTTTCACACACATTCCGTGCACGATCTGTGAATTTAAGTTCAGAACCAGTAAAACTGGGGAAGGGTTACCTATTATCCATTCGTTTTACGGATAAATATTTATCTTATGGCGAATCTGTTGGTTGGAAAGCTGCGTAATTTCCGTCGAAGCCAACTTCCGTATGTTGCTTGTTATCTTAGTTCAAAGTTAATGAAACCATGGTTGTCATCTTCATCGTTGTCGTCTCTCGCTAAAATAGGGTTAAAATAACTTGAAGTAACCTTTCCTCGCGTGAAGATGCGCCGAGGAACTGTAAGTACACTATACAGCTTATGTGAAACATATTTATGACGGCATAACGCGTTACATAACGAAGGAATAAACGAATCGAGCCTAACGTACAATTCTCTCACCATCTTGTGAAGGTTGTTGATTACCATTATCGCTAGTAAGCAACACGCAAAACCAGAAGTTGTTTAGCAATCAATATCCCATCGAAAGCAACCAAGTGTAGCATAACCTATCTCACACAGGCTACTTGATTTATAATAAAAATTAAAAATAAAAACACTTTTCCGAGCACACACTTGGTGAAATGGAACGGAAGGGGAGTGAGCTGCTAACACCACACCAAACCAATCTCGCCGCGAGTTCGGGGTAACAATACCTAAGAATGCAGACTGAGGAAAGGAAAAAAATACCATATCGAATATCATGCCATGCTTTTCAGCAATTTAGTAAATGGCTTCTTCAAAAGCATGCAACGAAAGGCGGCCTAAGTCTCCATACAGAGTGTGGCGGAACTGAGGGTGTTCCAAATTGGTATTACCCGAACCGAGAAAAAGATTTTCTGCAGTCAAGTGTTGAGCCCTGGATGACCAACATCGATGGATGACCGCGCGTAACATGAAGATTTGGCTCCCTAGCACAGAAAGGTAGGTCAGCCTGAAGAAGGCCACGCATGATTTTGTAGCTTACGATGAGATCGAACCTCAGTCTTCTAAGTTCAAGGAGTTCAAGTCCAGTAAGCTCCACTCGTTTGATGTGGTTGAGTTCGCGAAAACCGGTAAGACCCTCAGTAAACCTTCGATGAACAGACTCAATATGGTCAATGTCGCTTAATAAATGTGGCAACCAGACAGAAAAAGCATATTCCAATAACGGACGCACAAAGACCTCAAAAGCCCAGATCTTCGCAGGGATGTCTCACATAGTGAATCGTCTGTTCACAACCGCAAGCCAGCGAAAGTCTAGCGCAGTCGTCTTTTGGCAATGAGTGGTTAACGTAAGATTTGTCGTAAACCAAATGCCAAGGTCTTTTACCTCGTTGACATTTGGCGAAAAGACATTTTAAAGTTTATAGTGAAAGCCCTGAGTTCCCATGCCAATGAAAAAAGAGTGTCATTTCTGAATGGATAGCAGAAGTAGTTACCTTCTCATTGTTTAATAAGCAATACATTAGAATTTTTTACTGTGTTTAAGTCTGGGATTCTGGTTTGTGTGGCACAAACTAGTTTTGATCTCCAATAATCATTGTTTGCGCACGGACGATTATCACTTATTAATTTCCCGCTTAGAAAACCACTGGAGTGCTCACCAGAATAATCGGACTGTGCTTGGCTGATACGCCACTAATATCCCTTTCCCATTAGCTGAAAAACACAAAGGCGATTATCAGGGAATTATTTATAAGTTAGTGTGCAGCAAATAAAAGTAGAAAGCCATAAAGCGCACGAATAAAAATTAACGTTGCCCCGTTTCGGATCCCAAATAGGGTCCGTTTTCAAATAAGAGATTTTTCTGAACCTATAAGTCGGTGTATAGAAGAATACAAAACTGATTCTAAAAAGATGTCGACTAGGCCGTTGGCTTAAACATTACAAATTAAACGATTGGCAAAAATTAAAATTAAAACAAACATCGAACCAACATTTGGCCGTATTCGTATGGCTTAGAGTAGACTTCGGCATGTGGTTTCAAAGGCCGTGGGTTAAATTCCCCGCTCGGACAGTCTGACATTGAAGTCCAAAAGGCGATGTAAATAGGTTTCATCCGTATTTGAAACAGTACCACCACTGTTCTTCAGGATGAAGTGAAAGTTGCGATGAACTGTGATTATGAAACGGCGGAGGCAAGTGACTCGATCGTGTAAACGACGAAGTGTCGATTTTCTATAAAATCCGGTTATATAAGGGTGCCACGGAACTTCAGATGCGTGCTATGTCAAATGATTTAAGTAATTTTAACATAGTGTTACAAATGCATTGCTATGGGGACAATGTAGCTGTGTGATTGGAGATTCAGTTCAGCAAACACAAAAGTGTTTTACATTTATTCGCAATTGGAAATGTGAAAAAGTATTTTCTTCTTGATGATTATTTTTAAGACAAGTTCGGCACTGCGTCGTTCACAGTTGTCTCTAGTCTTTCATAGTTCGTCGCTGCTTTCAGCCAGGGGCGTAAGTATGGGGGCGACTACAGTTACGGTACAGTGGCGGCACAGTTACGCTTTGTTTTCGTCATTTGTTTGCCAGTGCGGTAAACTAATTCTGTTTAAAATGTCGACAGTACTAGTCGACATCTTTTTAAGAATCATTGTTTTTTTTTTAATGTAATGCACCGACTTTACTTGAGCTGAAAGAGGTTCAAACATTTCTCTTGCTAGAAAACGTTCCTGATCTGGGGTCCGAAACACAGTGACGTCATTTTTTATTTTTATTTATGAATTTTATGGTTTTTTAAAGACTATATTATATAGTTCGTTTCCTAATATTTATTAAAATAATTGAGACGTAAAATGAAACCTAAGATAAGTGCGTCACGACTTGCAAGACCAATGACAAACAAGCTCAAAAAACTACAACGGTTACAAAGGCCTATCGTCGACCAACGCGAGCATTCTCAAAGTATGATCATGCAAATAACGCTCACGCTGGTAGACAAAACGTAATTTTGTGCATTGTGTAGGCTTGTTGCAAATTTTAATTCTTTATGAAGGGGCTGAAGATTTATAATTTTAGTAACTGTTGTTGTTTTTTGTTGTTGTTGTTGTTGGTAGGAAGGTATAGGAAAAATTACAGGGAGGGATTGAGGCTTAATGACGTGCTGATATCTAGGTCATTAGCACCAACTTCAGTCATCACACTGCAGTGGCCCGGAATGCTACCGCACCACACATTGCAGAGATGTTAACCAACCCCCAAATCTAGATCTTATCATACATCTGTACCTCCCGCAAACATTGAAAAACCCAGGAAAGGAGTTGTCCAATTGACACGCTATGTCTCGCCGAAGATGGGAACGGCGACTAACACCATTAGGATGGTGACAATCAACAGCAAGTGATGGGCAGCTCAGGTAATTTTCCCTTAAGTTACAAAATTTCTGGCACTATCAGAACGATTAAATTTTGACAATTTTACTCAGTTAAAATACGTTTTTACATTTTAATAATTTTGTTTTATTTCCTGCCAATTTTGTCCGTCCCCTACCTGTAACAGCAACTTCGTAAGTGTTGCTTCTAACTTATTGTTTGCGCTTCTGTATCTTCTAACAATTGAAAATACAAAGGAAAAATGAAGTTTCTTTAGTAATTTTGCGAAGTGACGTATGTAGGTAGTTATTTAGACGGGGACAATCTAACAAGATATAAAAAGAAGCAGTAAAACACAACAGCACAACAGCGAAAATCACACATTAAAGCTAAGAGTTGGCATGTCTTTATTGTTGGTGGTATGACTTATATTTCATTAAGATGACGTGAGTGAGATTCGAACCAACTTCCCTAAGCCATCTTCCCAAGGCCATAATGGCCTAACTGTACACGCGCCAAAGCTTCAATTCCCCCGCAATAAAGGCTTTCCGAAATATTTGTAGCCGCAGCCAGCACTCCGTTAGGCACAATAAATGTTGCTGCCAATAGTTTTGTCCTTTTGGAAAACTTAAATAAGTTAAGGCTTCTCCAGACAGAAGAACATTTCGTGCGAAGCTATGCGTAACTACGTGCCTACAAGGTCAACATTGCAGCAATTGTGTGGTTGGTGTTGCGTTAAGGACGAATATTGAAGTCTTTTTTACACCATACTACGTCGGCGTGCAGCCGCGAGCAGCCAGTCTGGTTAGGGCTTTATGCTATCGGCACACGCATGGTCCCATTTCGTTTTCCTCTCCCACTTTTCTGCCAAGTGCAGTTTTATGCAATAACAACAGTGGCCTACTACATTTGTATAAGGATAAGAGGTTCAGCTTAAAAGCTTCGAAATTCTAAGAACTCTCGCTATTTTTTAATGGAGGTTTGCCTTTCCCGCTGGAGCTACAAAAGCGCCGATCGATTTACCTGAGAGGCAAAAATGTATACGCTTGTAATTCTCATGCGTTGCTTGGAAGAAAAAAGCCGTCTGTACCTCTGACGATCTGCGGCATACCTCACTGCAAGTCTGTAATACTGCCTCACTTACGAGCCAAACTGAACAGAGGATTTTTTTTTCTTTTTCGATTCCCAAAGGTATCCGGAATGCTTTACTTATATTTTTCTTTTTAAATAACACGTAGCAGTAAAACGTAATAAAACATGAAAAGGACTTTCGTGTAGTAACCAGGAAAGATAACCATAATGTGCAAACAAAGTTGAAAAATCACAACGTATCGACGTACATATTAAAGGCACATAACTCCCTCCGGTATATTTTAACAGTTTCACTCGATACATTACCGGAAATAGTTTTATATAAACTGATTTACCTTTCATTTGCTGGTCTAAGGGTACGATGCAGATGTCAGTAGTGGCGCGTGAATGTTATTAGGCTTGTTTTAAACGGCTCGGTCCGAG
>JAHWFP010271762.1:1254-11685 GCA_023313725.1 Lithobius niger
GCCAGTGTGTTTTTGTTCTCAGCTCTGCAGGCTTCACACCTTTTTTTTCCCATTTGATTAATGGGACAGTCGAATTATGTCCCGAAATATAGGTTGCTAGTGTGTTTTTTTTTTTATATCGTCCTGTGCATTGTGCCAAGCGTTTTTAATGTTAACTAAGATGGATGTTATTGCAATACCCATTTCAAAGTTGGCTTTACAGTGATCTGAAGATTTTGTTGGTAACTAATCATGTACAGTATTGGACAATGGGGGCACCTACAAGTCTACATCGATCAATCATGCCTGGTTATGGGGAATTCTTAAATATTACGAAGTTGTTAAATTCAATAAACGAATAATAATGACCGCAAAATAAATACAATACTGTGTCTGCCATTGTAACTGAAAAGATAAAATTTGTTGAACACAGAATGAAGTCAGTCAATCGCATAAACTGCAAACCTCTATTTATGGAATCTGGGATAGGCCAAGAAAATGTGGTGGCTTGTTCAGTCCCAGGAAAAAAAGTATCATTATGTGTGACAAAACCTATCTGTAAAGCATTCAATTGACTGTAAAAGTATTACTCCATTTAGTTATAAATATAAATAGAGCAAAAGTTTTAAAATTGATTTTGCTTTAAAGTCGATTTGAAAGTCAATTTTGCGATTTTATTTAAAGAAATGCATTCAAGAAACGTTGAATTTAGAAGTAAAAAAAGCCGTGGAAAGACAAACCTTGGGAAAAAAAACTAGAAAAAACACCCAATAGAAAAAAAAAATCAAAGAGAAATATTTCCGCAGAACGAAAGCCCAGGAAAAAAGGAATGGACAGTAAACAGCCAAAGGGAAACAAAATGCTGTGAAAATAGAAAAAAATAAAAAAAAGTCGGAGGTAACCATAAGAAAATAGCCGAAGGAAAACAATCCGAGGTAAAAAAAAAAAAAAATAAGAAAGAACAAGCAGAAGGAAAAAAAAACATTTCCGAGTGAAATTTCTTACATAACGTAGGTTTGCTTAATATCGCTAATGCGTGGTGCAGTGACAACCCCAACTACTGCGCTGTGACTGACGTTGGCTCTAATGTCCTGGTTGTCGGCGCGCCATTAAGCCCCCCCTCCCCCCAACCCAACCCCATAAAAAAACACTAAAGAAAACAGTAAACAGTTTCCTTCAGTTAATTCGTGGCCTTTTTTTCTCGTGGCTTCTTTTTTCCTTTCCTTTTTTTCAGCCTTTACTTTAGCCTAATCCACATTCGAAGTTTCATTTTCTGGCAGTGTGTTGCCGGCAGTCTAGATTAGTATATGTGTTACAATGTTCGCTCTTCCCGCGCTAAACCCCCCTCCCCTCCCTAACATGAAGCGCGGTCAGATTGATAGTGTCCGAGGGACCATGCCGAGAAAAAAAGTTCCTGAGTTGAATACTTATATCAATCAAAAAAGAAAGTTAGAGGTTCGAAGCAATCGGATACCATACTAGTTCTAACTATAAGTTGAATGAAGTTGAATTGAAGACTTATATTAATAAGAAACTGTAAGCTGATCTGGTTGAATGAATACCGACCATGTTGATATTTTTGTGACCTTGTATTCCGTGCTCCCTATCCATTAAGAGGTTGCCTCAGTCGTTGGCGTAGGGATTAAAGTTAAAGTTTGAAACTGAATGTTTCACGACAATCGGGTCACAAAACATGGGGACAATTCAACCTCGCGGAAAACGTTTCCAGTATCAACTTCCGTGTGGTGAATTTGACTGCAACGAATGCTAGGCCCAACCCCCTACCCCCCAACCCCCTAGCTGTCGACGCGCCATTAAGCCTCATCCCCCAACCCCCTTTTTTTGGGGGGGGGGGGAGGGGTTGATTTGGAGCGAGGTTTTCCCCCAGCCTCCTCTACCACCCCTCTCCCCCCTCCCTGAGTGATTCCGCCGCTGGTTCAGTCAATAATTAAAGGGAAAAGAAAAACTAAGCCAAGTGTTTCCGGAATTTTCATTTGCATTTTTCATTTTGCCGGTGAATATTAGTTTCCAAAGTAAAGTCATTCTATTTTCTTACACCCAAGAAGGTCATAGGTGCAGTACGCCAATGTTTAAACCGCAACAACCTTTATCCTATCCACACTAAATTACTAAAGCTCAGTCTGCAAGTCACTGGTTACTCTGAACGTCTCTACGCGCGTGCGAGGAGTGAACTCGTCGTCCTGGAGTGTCTAATAGCTAAAACGGACTTAATGTCGTAATTATTCGTCGTAACAGTTTATCATTATCCAACCTGCAACATGAAATATGCATATTTGTCATTTCTGAAATCAATACCTTAAAACAATCGAACTTCCACAGCCATTCATGCTCTGGAGGAAGTAATCCTTAAAGGAGAGTAGTAGAGAAGTCGACATTTTTCTGTTTAAATTTCAATTTCTGTCGAATAATGTACATCACACCCCTGCAATGCTATTTTACTGCAGCTCCTTCATGCATTGTAGTTCTTGCCTGACTTGATACGCATTAAGTAGTAAAATCTTAAAAATCTTCTTTATAATTGAAGATCGAGTCACTACAGGAAATAAAACAAACGTAAACTGCTCCAGTTTTAGAGGTCTGCCTGGGAAGAGGTTGCAGCGCTAACACTGGATTCACTAGCGTAGTATATACAGTGATTCCCCGAACACCCGTGATGGCTTTACTGGGCCTCTTCTTTAAAATTTAAAAGGTTAAAACTTTAAAATTTTATAGGTCTAATGGGTCAATAGGTCTTATGGTTAAATACGTCTAATGAAGCCTAAAAGTTGACTGTAGATATTGCATCGAAATAAATGGTTATACATTGCAAAATCTGTATTATTTATTGAGTTTTCTGATTTGTTCTTTCAAGTGTTTTATTCTCTGCGAAATTATTTTGAGCCACTTATGTAACGCTTTTTTTGTATTTTTCCCCAATAAGCTGACAACGTAAGCTTTAATGTAGATTAAAGTTGTAATAAAATAAGCCGAAAAAAAATAAACTCAACTTAATGCAAATCTTTCTTTTGTTTGTTTCTTCCTTTTTGTTGGCAAGTTTTAGTCGCTTTGTCGCTTTTGTTTGGAATTTTTTAGTCTTTCTGTTGCTATGCATTGGGAATTTTTCATCTGTTTTTGGAATTTTGGTTTGGAATTCTTATTCCTGAACTCAGCCGAAAATGTTTTAAACGCACAGTGGAAATAGATTCTCACGTATAATGTTTGGGCACGTTTACAGTTTTCTGAGGCACCGTCGAAGCAGCGAGTGGGGACGCAGTGAGTAGGGCAAACTAAAGTTCTTGGATGAAACCTACCGTACCCAGAAACCGAAAATAATTGAAATTTATCCTGTGATTACTGACGACCAAAGGGAAGTCATCTCACCCCTGGCCCATGTTTACCAATTAGTGATCACCCCTGTTGTGACCAAGACAATTTGATGATCACTTCTACTATAACACTCAGCGATGAAATATAATGCTCGGAAAAGTTTTAAAGTATTCAAAATTACAAAGGAGCTTTTAACACAAAATTTTATTGACTTTATGATCGCTACGTCTTGGATGCATAGTAGAACTTTGATTGCTGGTTGCATCCTAACAGTCTGATTGAACGGCAGGTACTAATTGATGAGATGTCTCCGTCCCAGTACTGATTGGCTAAACCATCTACTGAAGATTCCGTCAATTTTATGGTGAACTATTCTGTGAACAGAGAAAAGTTTAAAAAAAAAACATGAAATAAACAACTTAAAAAAAGAAGTACTACAAAAATTTAGTTTCCGTCGTCTATCCCTTGCGTAAAAGTACGAATGCTCAGGAGGTCTTTTTTTAGACCCCCGTATGTGCAAGAGGCGATTCGATACAATGTCCTCTCGGCTTGAAGTCCAGGACATTACCCACTCGGCTGTGTTTTGCTCAGGTTCCCAGGAAACCCTCATAAAGCTAGTTTTTCGTCACTGGAAGTATTTATTTTCTATCAGGCATTCGTACTGGGTTATGAAGGGGTACAAATAAGCACTTCATTTCAAATAAGCTGTACTATTAATATTTAGTTCCTGAATTTAATTAAACCACTTTTTATCATAAGATGTATTATTAACATTTGTTTCCTTTAATACTAAATACCGATGTTCCGGTCGAAACTTCGACTGACTCTACAGTTTTTATACTTCGGCTGCTTATCATAGTGACTCACCAACAATTACACACCGCCAAAAGAGTTCCAGTTTCTATTAAACTAGCAAATTTTCGTAGTTTTTACTAACTGTCTTCATCAGTCATGAGTTATGTGTCTTGTAGTTCATGCCTGATGAAGGTAGTTAGTACAACTAACGAAAATTTGCTAGTTTAGAAGAAACTGGAACTCTTTTGGTGGTGCGTAATTTTTTGGTGAGTCATTATATTGTTTCTGACTGTCATTAAACAACTTTATAAAAATTAGCTGTACTATTAATACTATTTAGTTTCACTGTCATTAAAAAACTTTGTAAAAATAAGCTGTAATATTAATATTTAGTTTCTGACTGTCTGTAAATAGACACAATTCGCTGTCAATTTCCAACTTAAATGACGACACCACTGCTAATCTTAAACTACTTTCGTATTAATCGTTATTTATCTTTTCTACTCAGATATTATCCTGGAGTTCCGCAACATGGACTTTATTTCGCCTGTTCTACTGCGAACGGTAAAAGCAGTTCGTCTAATAAAACTGTTCCGACTTGTTAAAGGATCCAGTGGAATTCGACTTCTGGTGTACACGCTGGTGAAATCTCTTCCTGTACTGGGATAGACTTATGTACTGCAGAGTATCATCACGTTTGTGTATGCTGTCGTTGGGATGTACATTTTTAGGGACATCCGATACGAAAGTACGTTGGACAAAACATTTAACTTTGATACTTTTGTGCCCACACTTATTGAATTGGGTGCATTACAACAAGCAGCAGGTTGGAACGATATGTTGGAAGCGTTGACGAACGACGAAATCTGTCCCGATTCCATGCCTATAGATGGCAATCAGCCACCTTGTTTGAATTCTGCGGTTGTCTACGGGTATCTCATCACGTTTGTTATAATTAGTTTCTTGATTCTTTTCAACGTGTACACCGCTACTATTATAGGCAAATACAATGAAGCAATATTAGATGTGTGGGAAATTTTAAGTGTCTACGACTTGGACATGTTCTTCGATGTGTGGGAGCAGTACGATCCATTGGCGACAGGGTACATGGACTTGAAAGACTTAGGTGACTATTTCGACGCACTGAAACCACGTTGGGGGATCTGTAAGCCCAACAGATTCAAAATAGTGTCAATGGATATCAGCATATACCTAAGTGATAAGATGCATTATTATGATGTTATAGATGCTTCGGTGTTAGACTTCTTTGCACAACAAGGACACGAGGCAGATGAGAACGAAAAACCCGCAGGTAATGTCCATGGTGTAGAGAAAGTTTCATCCACTCTGTGGCGTCAGCGGGAAGAATACTGTGCCCGGGTGATCCAAAGAGTGTGGCGTCATCATCGAAGCAAATCCTAAGACACTCTAGTAGAACAGCTCTACATCGACGGGTCTACTGAAAAAAGTTGACCATAAATTTGCTGCAGAGTTACCCTAACAAAATGTCAAAATGTATAGAAACAATAACGCAGACTGTCTTCGAAAGGTAAATATTGCCCAGTGAGTAGCAAGTAAGTTTTCTGAGCCTAAGCGACATGCCACACTAACCATCGGTGGACAATTGGAGGCATATGTAGGTCTATAGGCTACAAAACTGGGACAATGTTGTAAGTTGTGTCTATATGTTGTGCATGTTATGGCAATTTTAGCTGTGATATGTACCTAATGAGGGACGCCAAGTAGAATGGAAAAAATGTTTGGTGCTGCAAATGTGTATTTTAAATATGGCAGACAAAACTTTTAAATGCTAAGGTGAATTAACTACTACGTAAACCAGGTAGACTTATCTGTGATAAACAAATGCAAAATGCAAACCTATTACCGTTGCATTTCTGCCCTGCTTTAGACTGAAAAATGATGGGAGTAGGAGCTGCGGTGTCTAGACTGTATTCTTCAGTGTTCTATCCTGGACACCTGTAAAGCAGGAGCTGATTTTAATTGAAAATATTTTTGACCTCGTTGACGTCAGATAAAAATTCAAAAGAATGATCTTGTCGTGAATTCAGCAGAGAGAAGGGTAGCCTACCTAAAGTGGGCTTCAGCGGTAGCTGAAAGCTAGCAAATTATTGTTTTTCAAGCTGCAGTTGAATGAATTTTGTTATTATCAACATGTGGGAAAGTTACCCAGTAAACACTAGTCAGTCTGGTTTTACAACTAGTCGTGTTGCCAGTCTTTAAGTCTGCGGTTTAATCCTTTGAGCCTGAAGTTATTTACTTACTGGCCAAACTACCAATGAAACACTTCTTTTCAAGCCGTACATGGGATTGTTATCAATTTTTTTTGTGTGGTTACTACACCAAATTTCCATTATTACCTGAACAGTGGATAAAATCTAACTCGCTTACCTTGGTTGAACAAATAAAAAGCTATATTATGTAAGTTTACCTGCGGAGTTGTCAATACTTTTTTGTTACAAACACTGAAATTTAAGACGATGAGCTAAATGAGTTGAGCTAAATGACAGCTACAGGTTTCATGGTGACAATTAAAAACATTGGTAGTTTAACTATGGTCCAGAAATTCATTTTCTTTGTTGCTCCAAAACTCAAAATGATAGGTAGTCCAACCTGATGGTACGGCAGTTGAAAGAAACAATGAGACAAGATTGCAGCTGGATTATCAACAACATTGAACTGGGGCAGGTAGACCAATATATGAATATTGGGCTAAGAGATCAATTATATGGGTCTTCATCAACTAGATCAAATTGATGTTGCAGCAGCCAGTAGATCAACAAACTGGGGATGGGGCCAGGTTGATCATGTCAGTGGGACCTCAGTCTGCTACCTTAATGGGACTGGATTGGAGCTGGGTACATCACCTGGGACTGGGAGCTATGTAGAGCAACGAGATGAGTCTTGGGCCAGCAAGATCTTTGACTGGGACTTCATCCAGATGGCCCAGCGGGATATGCTTCTGCAGCTGAGTGGATCAGCGGGATGGGGCTGGGCCTGCATATATGAATTAGTAGACTGTTGCCTTGATCAATTAGATAGGACTGAAGCCGAGTAGATGAATGGGATGGGACCGAGCCTACGTAGATGAATTAGGCTAAAGCCTGGTAGATCAGTTAAATGGAAGTGCAGCCGAGTATTCAGTGGGATGGGACAAAACTCAAAGTACCATCAACAAAGCCCAGCACAAGGGGTTACTGATTCTACTATTCTGCCGTGTCTTCACAGCAACTGCCGAAAGTTTGCAGTAAGATGTATAAAGAATTGTTGAAGTTGATTTGTTTATACCTTTCTGAAAATCATTAGCTGAACGACTTTCTGCGCCTGATAATGGCAGTTTCGACACATGAGGCGAAGTGTCAGCTCGTGGACTACTATTACGACAAAAATTATCTAAAATTCGTAGTAGCTAGTGTGGGGGCTTTTCTAGCTGATTCTACCAACCGCTTCAATTAGCCAGTAGGGCTTCTGAAGTCTTGCCTTCCCTGGTAAAGTTCCATAGGATCCCCTCTAAGGGCGCCCGCACCCTGAGCGGCCAGTGGTCGTGGCGCCCAAAAAACACGGCGACGTACCGCGCGGCCACGTCCGTTTTTCATTGATAATTCTCGATCACGTGGTGAAAAACGAACCCGGAGCAAGTATGGTCGCCCTGTGGCAGTCTGAATGCCGCCCGGGACCCCAGTGGCCACGGCAACAGGCTGGCCGCTGCGGCCAAGTGCGTGTTGCTCATACACCGTAAGCATTCTCGTTGGCCGCAGCGACCTGGCCACACGGCTTTGTCGCTGTATGCGCGATGGCCCTTATCTGTAACTTATTCAGCTGCTACCACCACGTCTTTAAGAAGGAATAGTAGACTCGTTGCATAGTTGAAACGGTTCAATGACTATGCCAAGGAAAACTTTACATAAAAAGTTTGCAGTTGAACTTCACATAGCTATAAACGACAAACCATCACTCAACAGTTGCACAAACATGTAGCATAGTTCACTTGTGGGCTTATCGGTTCTACCCTGAGAACACTACGTAGTCTCTGCCTGCTCTAGCTACTCCCTAACCACTAATAAAAAAACCGTTTCAGACCAGAGCTCAATATGGACCGATCGCGACTTGTGTTTTTAGACAACTAATAATTTAGGCATCTAAATGAAGGGGTCAGAAAAATAGTGCTTGCCTTTATTTACAGCTTCCCGTGAGAATGTTGCTTTTTACCATTTTCTTAGTGTTCTTTGTCCTTTTTCCGATGGTAACTCCCCTCCCCTTCCTTTTAAAAATCTGCGGTTGTGTATGCTTGCTCTTGCTGGAAACATCCTTAGCGTAACCAACCTATTTAGAAAAATTATACAGGCACGAAGAAGCCAGCACGGTGCACAAATCAAAACACAAGATGCGACGTTTCAAGCCTAGCTATGTCTCGTTGTCAAGCAGAACAGAGTAGCCTACGCCACAGTCAACAAGATACCACTCAAAATTTCTGCAACCGTTGTGTCGACGGATTTGACGGTGCGCAACCGATCGCCACTATAGAGTTAAGAAGGTGAAGATTTAACTGCGTGCTTAGGCCAGGAAAAAATGAGAAAATCCATCGTCTTAGTAGTTCAGTTTTAACGTGGCTTTTGTAAAATAAGCTTCTCGCCCACCTAACACAAGCAACGACAGTCGGTCTAGAAGCAGGCTGAAGTTAGGCTGAAGGTAAATACGGTGACATAATTTCATAGGGAATATTGCGACGTTAGAATGAATAGATTTAAGAATAAAAAAACCAAGCAGTGCACAACACTGCACAACCAAGCTTTCACAAAAAAGCACGACGTTTCGAGGTTACTTACACCTCGTCATCCGGTGCACTAAATCCACAAAAGTTTCGTCAACGTGTTAAAAATACAGGTTTTACAGCTTTTAACATGTTGACGAAACTTTTGTGCATTAAGTGCTCCTGAAGACGAAGTGAAAGCAACCTCGAAACGTCGTCTTTTTGTACGTGCGTGCACTGCTTGGCTTTTTTATTCTTAAATCATTATAGTGCTTGTTTACTTCATTAGAATTCAATGGCGTATGCCGAAAATTTGAGATTCACAGGATTGCATGAATAGGATTGGCTGAATAATTTGTTGGAGCACGCGTTACAAGGCCATCTGCCCCAAACCGACAGAACCCGAAGAAACGAAAAAGGAAATTGACCAGGGGTGAAAGAAAATACCGCAACTACCGAAGACGTGCAGCAGCTTTCACAAAGGTGACAATCAAACGCGCGAATAGAATTAGGGTTTACTGAGTCTAGGATTAATGAAGGATTAATTAAACAACATTTGTCAAGAGGATGCCCCAGCGACAACTACATGAAGATAACAATGACTGATAGGCGGAACAGTATACAGCAACTGAATTTAATACTATTGTTTGACTGATGCAATGATCACTAACAGTTGATCCGGAACCCAGCAACCAGAGGCATCAATCCCAAGATAGTTGAAAGTGCGTCCAAGAAAGGTACCAATGGGAGATTTCGGCGACCAATATTCTGGTTGCGCCAATCTCTGTTGGCACACCATGTTTAGAAGCGTATCAGAAAAATGTACAATTATTAAAGGTTAATGCACGGTGGTGACGTCACGCCAACACATTCCAATGCTAAAAGTGTAGCCGTTATATACGGTTAATCTGAAAACCCACACACGTCACCGTGGGTTAATTTTGATGACCCACACTTTTTTGATAACCCATACTTTTTTGATAATCTAACACTTTTTCCACACTTTACACAACCACTGCTCTACCATGTGACACACTTTGCAAAACTTCCGTACACAACACAAATTCAACCAGCACACCCCATTGCAACCAACAATAATAAGCACATTTGCAACCTGCGACATTTATCGTACTAACATGAAAAAAAAAACCTCGCGTAGGTTACTATGACATTTTACGCACTAAAACGAAAAAAAAAAACAAAAAACCTCGCGTACGATGCTAGCCACCTCCCCACCCCCATCCATGAATGAATGGTCCAAGCCGGACCCGGCAACCTTTCGTTCCGACGGTACGAAAACTAGCCTACTGACACTTTCTAAACACACCTAAAAACCTACGAAAATCAAGCGAATAACGCATTTTATACGCTATATCTTATTTAAACTAATAAAGTAGAAAAAATACGGTTTTACCTTAAACACAAACATCGGTGATTGGGACTGGATATAGGGACGTCCTCGCGTACGTGAGACTTTCGCAGACAGGAAGTTTAAACCGGAAGTTTGAGTTCAGGAATTTACGTCATGATTCACAAATAAAATGTTCAAATAATTTTTTTTT
>JAHWFP010271762.1:12085-29020 GCA_023313725.1 Lithobius niger
TTTTTTTTTTATCTCAAATAACTAGATATGTTGGTTCGACGTCACATCTTAGCATTAAAACACATATCCGTGAAGTAGCCCGGTTATCCCAAAATAATTGATCGTCTTCTCGAAACGGAACAGTCCAAAGATCTCGGGGTAGCAAAATCGAACTCGCGCTAGTGCGCTCGTGCGATTTCGCCAACCCTCGATCTTTGGACTGTTCTGTTTCTCGCAGACGATCAATTATTTCGGGATAACCGGGTCTACTTCACGGATATCTATTACTTATTAAAGGTATTATTGATTATTAAAGGTAAAAACAATTTTTACTTATTCTACCTTTTTCTCTGGTTTAAGGAAAAGCACCAGTTATTACAACAAGTAAGCAGAACCTAGCAAAGTGCGTAAATCACACACATGAAGCGACGGTTTCAAGCCTGTTGTTGTCAAACACACAAAAAGTAGCTTAATTCAGTCAACAAGGTAACACTAAAAATTACTGCAACCATGTTTAAAGAGCAATTACATCCATTCTGACATGCATGTTTTACTTTTGGATTACATACACAATAACTAAACACAAGAATTGCGGCAGGAATACGTTACGTACGTCCGATACAACAATTTAATTACTGCATCAGCAAAACACGATATGGAGACCGCCATTGTTTTGCTGTAACGCGCAGAAATTAATGCCGACAGACGGTGGGTATCAATTTCGACTCGCAGCAGATTGAGATAGCAGTGTTAACTATGAGTAGCTCAAGCGTCTGACGGCCTTAGCTGGTGAGTAATTAAATTGTTGTATCGGACCTACGTAACGTATTCTTACCGCAATTCTTGTGTTTAGTTATTGTATAAGTGATCCAAAAGTAAAAACATGCATGTCAAAAAATGGATGTAATTGCCCTTTAAAAGAGCATAAGAAAAATTTACAATAAGTAAAACCAATGGAATCACATTTTTTAAATATTTCTTTTCAAGAGCATTAGAAAAATTTATACGTAGTGAAAGCAATAGAATCAAATTTTTTTTTACTTCAGAACATAAATCCCTGTTGGCTTTGCTGCATGACTCAGTTTTGCGACATTAGTTCAAACGTATGTAAATGTTGCTAACACATTCAGTTTCTTGCGTGCGAGGTGATTTGGCAACATTAACTCTAACCTGTGTAAATGTTGCCAACTGCAATCTCATCGGGTCGCACGATTTACCGGAAGGATTTATGTCCTTTTAACCCTTTAATGCCCATGCCAAACTGGATATTATTTTTTTTAAGTTGGGTCGGTCGCGGGACTCGATCCGGCATTCACTTGGTTTGCAGACGAGGACGCTGACCACTGGGCTGTTGCTGCTCGCTTTACTCGGGGTCCCCGGGGACCCCTCAACAAAGCTCGCGTTGCGCGTTGGGACTTAGTTTTATGCCGTTCAGTAGCCGTCCTTTTAAATGGACGCCAGGCTATAAAGGGTTAATGCGAAGTTTCCCGTTGCTCTTTTTAAACACGATTGAATTATTTTTTTAGCGCTTGTGAATAAGATACATTGCACGTCTCGAAATTCCACTTTTTTTTTTTTTACCATGCTGGCTTCTACGTAGCTGTTCGAGTTGGTGCTTCTACTTTACAATTAGACAAATTAAACCAGTTTCTGCAGAATTTCACTGAAGGTCAGGTAGAAAAAGCATTAGAATATCCGTTTTAAGGAAAATGAATCGAAATAGTGCACATGAATCCACACTACTGCACTAGGTTCCGGGGTTTTGTGCGTCCCTTTTTCAAATGCTTAATATTACGATCAAAATAACAACATGATAAACATGTTCAAGTCACTAAAATAAAAATGACCTAGGCTAATTTTACAAGTTTATAAAAAAAAAAAAACCTTCTGCTCCTTAGTAAAAACTCCAAAGTTAGATTAAGGGCACCGCGCAGACAGCAGCCAAGCCACGCGTCCAGGTCGCTGCGGCCAACGAGAATGCATACGGTGTATGTAGCAACGGCACTTGGCCGCAGCGGCCAGCCTGTTCCCGCGGCCACTGGGATCTCGGGCGGCGTGCAGGCGACCAGACGGCGGCCATACTTGTTCCGTTTTCAGTTTTCATCACGTGATCAAGAATTATCAATGAAAAACGGACGTGGCCGCGTGGCACGTCGCCGTGTTTTTTGGCCGCGACGACCACTGGCCACGCGACCTGGCCGCTCAGTGCTCGGGCGCTCTAAGCAACAAAAGGCGTAAAGAAAGCCACGATATTTTAATGAGTCTCACTTTAAACCTGCAATAGCAGGAGAGAGGTCTGGGCCTTTTTTTCCGTATTTTTGCGTGTTCTGACCAGGTAAGCAGAAGGTGTTTTATTAAACTTAAAAAAAATCCTGTTATATTTTGCTTAAAAACATTTTTTTTTGTATTAAATTCGTTTGAGCTAGCCGAAGTAATTTAATGAGCTTGTTGCTTTTTGAAAATTACTAGACTTTTTAGAGAAGAAGAAATATATGGTACAAAACCGGGGATTCGATTCGGGAAACCTCCGATCATCGTAGGGGCCGAGAGATTGACCAGAATTGGCCAGAATAGTTCTCTTAGCCGCTGAAGGAGCATGGTTACTACCGAATGTGCTGTCGTTCATTGGTAATTGGCCAAATATTTTCATTCCATACATTCAACCCACCTACAGTGCATATCTGGATAATAATAATAATAATAATAATATTAGTTTATTTTCAATTACAACTTATTGTAATCCTCGAAGTCATAAAATATGACTTGTGCGAGAACGACATATACATTACCTTTATAAATTTTACACTTTTTAAGCTAACTAAGCCTAATTACGTACATCCTCCATTTCTACCACAGTAGCTGATAAGTTAAACACTTTTACAAATAAATATCTCATACATTTTTATCTTATCTTAAAGATTTTATTTCACTAATTAACACCTTAACTTAAAACATTTCTTAATCCTTTATACTCCAGGTATATATTTTTTTTTATATTATCGTATTTGTATTAAATTGTTTTAAATGTTTTTTAACTTCATTCATATTTTGATAGCATAGCATGTTTCTTGGTATTTTATTGAATATGTCTGGTATATAAAATTGTTTCTTCCTCTTTCCATAGCTATTATTCCACCTAGGTATTGTGTATGTCTGTTTATTTGCGTTTATCATTTCCATATTTATTTTTTTACAGTTTCTATATTTATTTGCAAAATAATATTTGGTTATCATTGAGTAGTCTCTAGCTTATATTAAAAATTTTATTATTTTCATATGTTTATACCATTTCTATATTTCTTTATAGTGTTTTTATAGTCTTGTTTTGTCCAAACAATACTTTAACAATCTCATTTTTTTGTTTTTTGTAGTCTTTCTATTAAGTATTCTTATGTGTGAGCATATATTTCTGTACCATATCGTATTATGAGGGGGGGGGGGGGGATTGAGGCTTAATGGCGCGTCGACAACTTGGTCATTAGCGCCAACCTCAGTCACAGTGCAGTGGTCCGGGTTGCCACTGCACCACACATTACAGAGATGTGCGTCCAACTCTGCGTCTGAGGTTACACGCTTTTTGGCAAACCTTGTGGGACAGACAGGACGGTAATAAATTACGAGCCATTAAAGGCACTGTCGAGGAGTGGCACTCGGCGTGTCGCCGCAGTCGCCGTGAGGAGGTTGTGTTGGCCCGTTTGCGAATTGGTCACACCCGACTTACTCACTGTTTCCTTTTGCGGGGGGTTGACCCTCCTGAATGCTCTTGGTGTCGACGGCCACTTACGGTCGTATTATGAGCCCTATCCAAGCAACATATAACATTTTTTTTGTTTTTCATGTTTAATACATTTTTAAGTTGGTGCATCTTTGGTAATATATTTCTTATTTTTTGTATTATTTGCTGTACGTGTTTTTTTAAATGCCATTTTGAATCTATCTCCATTCCTAAGTATTTTTCTGTTTTTTTTTTCTAATTTTGTACACTCCATTCTGCACTTCTTATTTGCATTACTTCTTCTTAAATTTTCGCAGTCCCCATAATGTTTTATTATCTAGTCTTCTTTATAATTTTTCATTTTTGGTACAGATATGTCCATTTGTGTTGATTTTTCTTTGCTTATTTATAGTTCATTTATAACAAACCAATCATTTAATTTATTAAAATTCTTTTGTAAAGTATAAATCATCTCATTGTATTTATTAATTTATACTAATAAATTATGTTATTGTATCATCTGAAAATAGAAATAGTTCTGTTTTGTTAATGTTTGAACTGATATCATTTGTATATATTAAGAACAATAGTGGCCCTGAACCTTGAGGAACACCAAAGTTAATATTTTCAAAATTAATGTTTTTTCCATCTATCTGTACTACTGTCTTTCTATTTTCAAGATAACTTTTTAGAATATTTTTTATTTTTCCTCTTAGTCCTAGCTTTTCACACGTTTTAAATAAAATTTCTTGATCAAACATGTCGAATGCTTTTTGTAAATCTACTAATATAACACCTACATATTTTCCATCGTTTCATGTTATTGTTATGATGTCATTAACTTCTACACATAGGTCTGTTGTACTTTATTTTTGGTATAAACGTATTGTTTACTCGATAGTAATTTATATTTTTTCTAAAAAATTTCTTTTTTTTGTGCAAAATATTTTTCAGTTATTTTATCTATTATAGATAATAATGATATTGGTCGATAGTTATTCATGTCTTTTTTACTTCCTTTTTTATGTATTGGTCGTATTATTTGTATTTTTTAGCTTATCTGACCATACTTCTTTTTCAATCATCTTATGAATTAACTTACATACTGCTTTCCCTGTATTTTCTTTTGACTTTTTTATATGTTCTGTTTGAATTTTATCTATTCCCGTTGCTTTTGTATTTTTTAATTCTTTTATAATTTGAATTATTTCTTTTTCAGTAGCATACTTTATATACGTATCCTTTTTTGTAACCACACTCACTGTGAAATTATGAAATTAAAACCTCAAGCCTAATCACAGCAAAACAGATAAAAAAAAAACAGGAGCTTTCTTACTGGGCATTCTCAACTGCTACCACATTCAAACTTGGCACCTCCCACTGTTGCTAAGCAACAACAAACCATGCAGAGCAGCCTCCCAGCAGCCAAGCATCTCACACACACCAAAATTCTCTTCACACCTGGTACAACACGGTCAAACAACCAGGCAACCAAATAAATATTCAAACAATTAAATATTCCCAATAAACTAAATAATTAATAAATTAATATAACTTTATAACTGTAAATAAATAAATAAATAAATAAACAATACCTAACTGTTAAACTGAATTAACTGAACAAGGGCAATTCACAAAGTGCAAAATAAACCCATAACTTAAACAAATAAAGTCATTAAATAAATTACCTAATAAATTTATCCTTATAAACCACATAGAATAAAAATAAAAATAAAAATAAAAATTATGAAACGAGTACAATTAATAGTAAAATAAAGCAACTGAACAATACATAATAAACAATTAAATTATGAAATAAGCACAATGAATAATAAAATAAAATAAAGCAAATGAACAATAAATAATAAACCATTAACACAAAACCCCCCGAGTAGCACAACAACCACTACCAAAATAACCCCACACCAGACAACCACTTAACATCGTCTCACTGCCACACTTCTTTCCATTCACCCACTTTATCCAGTCCTCTGTTGCCCTCCATAGTTCTGTTGCCCAATACCTTAATCCATATCCCTTCATACAGCCGCCTACACCATAACTCATGCTCTTTATCTAATATGGCAGTCTTTCCCAATATTTCGTGCTTGGTCCATATAACATGCTTTGCCAAAGCACTTCTCTCATTGCCCTGAAGTATGTCCTTATCATGTTCCTTCATTCGGCTCTGAAGTTTCCTTCCTGTCTCTCCCACAGACACCTGGTCACATTGCTTACACGGGATGCAGTAAACAACTCCCCTTTGGTTTTTAGTGTCCGCTGTACCATTGCCTTTGTCAATCATGTTTCCAATGTTTTTTCCATATTTGAAAGCAACTCTAGCCACTCCTTCCAACCGCTTCCTAATTTTCCGACTAATTTTTCCGACTAATTCTTCCCATGTATGGTATCACCAGCGTACGTAGATCCGGTTCACTCGCATCCTTCCTTGGCTTTTCTTATTCGTGCAACCATAGGCCCACTTCCACTCTCCCAAATCCACTGCTTGTCACCATTTTCCAAAATTCTTCTTCCACTTCTCTTTCTGGATAAGCATTGCTTGAAGCCACTTTCATTCTATTCCACAATCCCTTCACAACCCCTTTCTTCACTTCCAGTGTGTGGGCCGACACTTTATGAATGACTTGTCCAGTATGTGTCTCACTTCGCTGCCAGCTGGTTTCAAGCTTTCCTTCCTCAATCTTGACACTCATGTCCAAGAAATCAACCCGTAAGCGATTTCCATCATCCAACTTTATCTTCAAGTCATCTGCTGTTTCGTTCCAATGATTTTCCCATTTTTGAACACTGTCCAGATCACGAACTACCACCGAATCGTAAACAAATCTGTTGTACAGGTTAAAATGAACCTTGCTTTCCTTCAAAATCCTTATTTTTTTATTACGCACCACCATCTCCGCCAATACCGGACTCAGGTTGGAGCCCATAAACAGTTAACAGTTTAACTGTTAGGGATTATTTATTTATTTATTCATTTATTTACAGTTATAAAGTTTTATTAATTTATCAATTATTTAGTTTATTGGGAATATTTAATTGTTTGAATATTTATTTGGTTGCCTGGGTGTTTGACCGTGTTGTACCAGGTGTGAAGAGAATATTGGTGTGTGTGAGGTACTTGGCTGCTGGGGAGGCTGCTCTGCATGGTTTGTTGTTGCTTAGCAACAGTGGGAGGAGCCAAGTTTAAATGTGGTAGCAGTTGAGAATGCCCAGTAAAACTGGGCGAAAGCTCCTGTTTTTTTAATCTGTTTTGCTGTGATTAGGCTTGAGGTTTTAATATCCTTTTTTATGTTTCTTTCCTTACTTTTCTATTTGTTAAATATTTTTTTGCTAAAATTATTTTTTTTATATTCTTCATTTTCATTTTTGTACATTTCTTTTAGCTTCCCTACTTGATTATTAAACATATTGTTAAAATCATTTACTAATTCATTAGTACTTTTTCCTACAAATGCTGTCTTTGCGTCATTGTCAATATCACCTTTTCCCTTTTTATTTGTTACTTCATTTACTCCCTCCCATATAGTTTTTTTTTGTTCCTGTAACTTTCCAAGTTTTTCTTTATAAAAATTATGTTTACAACGCAAAATATATATCTCTTTTTTCCTTTACTTATATAATTTTATTAAATTATCATCAATATTTTTACTTTTTCTTATCTTATTCCATAATTTGTTTTTATTTTCAACTTTTAAAATTAACTTCTGAGTTATCCATTCATTTCTTTTTTTTTTTCTTATTTTTTTCAACGTAGTGATTACATTTTTTTTTTGTTTTTTATGTAAATTTCATTAATTGTCTTTCCAATTTCCCCATATATTATATTTGGACACCCAATATCTGTTAAGAAATCCCATTTTATTTTATTCATTTCTTTCACTATTTCGTCATTATTGTATTCAGTTTTGTTATTTTTCTTTACATATTGAGATGATAAACTTTCATTATTTTTATTATTCCACAACCAGCACATTGTATAATAATGGTCTGCAATTTTTTTCTGTTAATGTTCCACTTTTTGCATCTTTGTTACAGTTCTTTATATAAATATTGTCATTGCAAGATTTTTCCATTTGATTTGTTCCTTGTTTTTTTATTACTTCCTCTCTGGCTAGTGAATCAATTTTCTGTTCAAATCCCAGTTTTGCTAACATGTTTTCGTATTTGTCAATCCAATTTTGTTCATATTTATCCTCTATTTTGTCTTGATCTATCAATATGTTTATATTAATAGCTCCTATTAACATCAAGCATATATTTTCCCCCTTGTATAAGTAATTTTTTTATTTTTGCTATAAATGCTTTTTTGGTTGAACTTGTTTTTTTATACACTGCTAAAATTCTAAAAATTTTATTTTTACTTGTTGTGTTTGTTAACTCCATATCTATGCAGTTATTTTCTTCATCACTTTCATTTGTGTGTTTTACTTCATAATTTTCCATAATGAATACCATTATTCCTCCACCTATTTCAGTATTTTCCCATGTAATTGCAATTATTTTATATTCTTATCTGATTGGTTAGTTACAGGTGATACACACAGCAAACCTGTGCGTGCTGATACAACTAATCACACTGAATAGTAGTGCCTGTAACCAGACACTACAACCTCCCCTACTAAACTTTAAGAACACTTTTATATTTACACATTTTTATATTCCTACTATAAACACTATGTACAGTACACTATTTACACTGTGTTGTTATTTAGCAATTAATAAAGTTATATCCCTAAATTGTTTCTACTATATCCCCCATCTTATTTTCAAATTAACTTTCCAAATTGATGTTTTAACCAACCATAGTTTTTTTTTCAATACCAAAATTCTTGTAATCACCCAAAATAGCGATCACAACTGTGCTTTCATATCTTTTTGTAAAATTTAAGCCTTTTTTTTTTACTTAAATTATTGAAATCATAAAGATTTCATTTCTTTTCTTTTCACCAACAGCACACAGCAACAGAAAAAAAAACATGCAAACACAAGGAAAAAAAATTAACATTACACGTTGGCTACCCAACACCACACCAAGCGGTTTCGGAACAACAACAGTTCAGAGATTCAATCTCTCCGATTTTTGATACGGCGATGAGACTTTCTAGCCTATGACGTAGGTTCCCCCTTCGCCATGCTCGGAAGGACCGGTAACATTAATAGAACCCGAATCCCTGGCCAAGAGGGGGGGGGGGGATTGAGGCTTAATGGCGCGTCGACAACTTGGTCATTAGCGCCAACCTCAGTCACAGTGCAGTGGTCCGGGTTGCCACTGCACCACACATTACAGAGATGTCATTCAAACCCCTAATCTAAATCTTGTCATACATCTGTACCTCCTGCAAAAATTGAAAAACACCGGACAGGAGGACAGACTTATCGCCCAACTGACGCGCAATGTCATGCAGAAGATGGAACCGACGACGAACACCATCAAGATGGCGACAATCAACAAGTAAGTGCCGGACCGTAAGTGGCCGCCGACACCAATAACATTCAGGAGGGTCAACCCCCCGCAAAAGGAAACAGTGAGTAAGTCGGGTGTGACCAATTCGCAAACGGGCCAACACCACCTCCTCACGGCGACTGCGGCGACACGCCGAGTGCCATTCCTCAACAGTGCCCTTAATAGCTCGTAACTTATTGCCGTCCTGTCCATCCCACGAGGCTTGCCAAAAAGCATGTAACCTCAGACGCAGAGTTGGAAAAGCGTCCGAGGGAACAAGCCTGAGATCCTTACCGAGAGGGTCAGAAAGGGCCCCTTTTGCTGCAGAATCCGCTTGCTCATTTCCACCTATCCCAACATGGCCCGGGATCCAGGAGAAAAGCACGGTTTTCCGCTGGCCAGGCAAGCGGGAAAGCAAAGCTTGGACACGTTGTGTCAAGGGGTTCCGAGGATTGTAATTCGCCAAGGACTCCAGGGCACTCATGGAATCGCTAAAGATAATGAAATGCGTGCCCTGAAGGCCAAGGATCCATTCCACCGCCAAACCGAGAGCCAAAAGCTCTGCAGAAAACACAGAATAGCCTGATGGAAGGCGATGGGCAACCGTCACTCCCTTACAAACACAAGCACAAGCCACGCCAGCGTCTGACTTCGACCCATCAGTAAACAGCCGCTGATAACCGGCGTACTGAGAACACAGCCGCCGGAACTCCTGTAAGTACCGTGCAGGTAGAGTGGAACCCTTCGGGAGAGACGCCAGAGCGAAAATGAAAATGCCACTTGGGACAAGCCAAGGGGCTACTGGCATCCCCCCAAGCCTCAAGACGCTGGGCATTTCAAAGGCTATCTCCTGACAGGACTGCCGGAGCCTATCGCGGAAATCACCCTTACCCACCCTGCGTCTACCGACTCGCAAGTCTGGCCCAAACACCATGGACCAAGCAGGACTGGATTCCACAGCACGTAAACGCACAGCATACTGAATGGCCAACTTCCGCCGACGAATGGCCAAAGGTGGCTCCGAGGCATCAGCATAGAGACTGACCACTGGAGAAGTTCCCTGGCCAAGATTTAGATTAGGGGTTTGAATAACATCTCTGTAATGTGTGGTGCAGTGGCAACCCGGACCACTGCACTGTGACTGAGGTTGGCGCTAATGACCAAGTTGTCGACGCGCCATTAAGCCTCAATCCCCCCCCCCCCCAACGATGATGTTGCTACCGGCACGGGAGCAATCACAACAGGGTCACTCAAATCTTTGTGAATCACAGCCAGCTTTGGCGGCGAAACTCTAGGTGGAGTAAGAAGTGGTAGAAAATTCAACTGGTTACCATCTGGCGATTTACTACTTGGCTTACTCGGTGTTTTGACTGGGGTTTTATGGGATGTTTTTCGTGGAGAAGCACCATTAGACATACGTTGTGGAGAAGACATTGGAACGGTAGGTAAACTCCGGCGCCTCGACGGCCGCGGAATGCTGGTCTCAACCTCGCGACCCTGTGCCTCATAAAGAGGATTACGTTGCCAATTTTGCATATTCGAGGTAGATAAAAAGTTCTCGAATTCGGATGCATCAGCCTCGCGCATGCGCAGCTGACAACTCAACTTTCTCCAACAAAGTCCGTCTTTCAAAGCTACTTGGTATTCATTTCGAGAAATGCATTTTGTAACTTGCGCCGGCACCCACTTGTGCTGAGAATTTGGTCGGTTGTCAGTACAAAACACCTTATCGCCCACATTTTAAGCATAAGCTCAGCTTTATTCGCAGTAGACTTTAGTTGTCGTTCTTGGCGCAGTGCACATTTCACCAATTTTTTCTCACACTGTAGCTTTTAACACAAGCCAACAACTTCGTTTTAAACCCATTTAGTTTTTAACCCCTTACCTGCCATTTGATTTTTATATCTGCAGTCTATCTCCACAAAGGTAGTGCTAACCAGGACGGGGCTCGAACTAGCAACCTGAAGGAGCACACCTCTACCAACTCGGCCACGGCCGTGTCTATAGTCGGCTTGTTAAGGGAACCTAGTATTGTTGTCGTTTCTCCATTGTTGGCCATCTCGTGCATACTTTGGACTTTGTTTTTAATACTTAAACTTTGGTACTGTCTTTGGACGACACGTAAGGGGTTAAACCTTTTTTAAAATTAATTTCACTTCACCCCTATTTACAGGTTAAATCTTAATACACGTTTAACGTTTTTAAACACAAACGTTCTACATTTAAGCAATGGAATTTCAAATTAAACCTCCTATACCTAAATCACATTTAAGCACTAGGTAATGCAAAAGTTTTAAACACAACGTTGCACATGAGCTGCTCATTTAAATTTAATTTACGCTAGCCTAACAAATTTCCTCATACCAAGCTTATTCCCACGTACCAACCCCTGTGCCAGCACGACGAAACTTGAATGAAGAAACCCTAGTCCTCCGACTTTCCGAAGAACTGTTCAAATCTGACCTGTATCCAGCGTAGAATTGCGCACTTTTAGTCCTCAAACTCCACGGCTGCAGTCCCTGGCTTCGAACGAGAGACCAGCTGCCGCGTGAGGGCAGTGCATCCCTATTTATTAACTCGTATCGCACACTGATTGGTGGATAGTTACAGGTGATACACACAGCGAACCTGTGCGTGTTAATACAACTAATCACACTGAATAGTAGTGCCTGTAACCAGACACTACAATAATAATTATGAAATTGGTCTTGGGCCTATCGTAGGCAGAGCGAATACAAGTTGATTTTAAATTTACGTTTATGTTCATACAAACGAGTATTCCACATTGTGAATGCTCTTACAATTCTGGGTGCTTTATTTCCAGTTAGTTGTCACGATGGCAACACGGGGGATAGGGAGGACTTAGGCCCGTATGTAACTATGTATCTGCTGTAGGCGGCCAGTCCAGTGAGTGCGGAAAATGTTCTTGTCGCGGTTTCTTACACAAGGTTTGCGTGCTATTTTGGGGGCTGAAATTAGCAACGCTTTGGCTTCGGGCCTTCTGAGCAGTGGTCATATTATGGGGGACGTGTGTCGATGAGCGACAGTCATTGTTGGGTTCGGATGAGGAGGTGTATGATTTTTTTTGATCAAGCAGCGTAGGATTGCGTCGAATGTCTGTTTCGGCCACGGCTTCAGATTCGGTGAAGCGGGCTACCGGGTCCTGTGTTTTTTCCAAGGCAATCACACTGATAGTGCGTTGTCGTACGGGCGCCCAAACTTTACGGTGGTGGATGAACATAAAAAATCGACGTTTGTTAGTGGGTGCGTTATTTGAGGTGCAGTCGCGTCACGTGACGAACCTTGAGACGGTGTGCCAATACCAAAATGTCGGTGCTGGAAACTGTGCATAATCAGCTAATTAGGTTTACTGTGAAATTCACGGAGAAGTAATTGGGCTAGTAAAGTTTAAATGTTGTACAATGCAAGGTACTAACACTGTCAGACATGGTTAAATTTATTTGGGTTGAATCATAACAAGTTCAAACCAATCAATATCGAAATTGCCTAAGCAGGGTGGACATCTTAGTGCGTGGATCGGAGGTTGAGGGTGGGGGATTTATGCCTAACGGCACGACAACAGCTAGGTCATTAACGCCAACCTCAGTCACAGTGTAGTGGTCCAGGTTGCCACTGCGCCACACAATACAGAGTAGTTAAACAAACCCCAAATCTAGATTTTATCATACATCTGCACCTCCTGCAAAACTGTTAAAAATCCCGGACTTGTCGCCTAGCCACGGGAGCAAGCCGGAAAATCACTAGACATGTGAGGAGACGAGGTTTTTACATCAAATTTGAAATATGAAACGTGACTGTGGTTGGTTGGTTTTTTATTTATGGAGCGGTTTATCCGCCCCTAAAAATACAACTATGTCACACTGTTTCAACAATGGTCTGCATCTTAAGGCTGAACTTAATACTAAGTCTTGTCTTGTTGATGCAGAATCATTGCTAGAAGAAGTTGCGGACACATCACGAAATTGGGTGGACCGGCTGATGATGTCACAGTAATTTTCCGGATTTCGTCGCGTAAATTGAGTCGGAAATTAGCAGATTACAAAGGAAGTCTCCACAACAAGAGGTAAAAGTACAGGCAAGCACGCACATCGTCCGTTTTTAATGATGTAGCCTAGGTGACTTTGACCTATATTTTGTCCACTTGATAATGATTCGAACTTAAATCGAAATGTTGCTTGCGGGGCCTCCGCTGGCGAGCGGAATAAAGGGGAAACCTACCCCCCCCCCTCCGACCCGAAGTTATAAGGATTAAAATTAGGGAAAAGTAGACAACTAAGGCATTTGCTGTTATAAAACAATTTTGAAAATTGACTTTTTAAACGTTTCCAAGCAGTAGTGTGCACAGACCTCCCCGATAAGGCAGGGACTACTGGTAGAAACTATCGCTTCTTTTGTTAACTTTGCCGTTCTACTTATTATACAGTTTTTTTTTAGCGTTATGATGAACCTAAAAAAAACCTTTTTTTTCCTGAAATCATTTTGCTTGGGTTGTTTTCATGTTAAGGTGCTGTGTATCAAAAGTTGCTAAATGTTGAACGTTGACAAAGTGTCGAATACACTTTCCCTTTTTCTGGTTCACCCATTTGCAATGAAATTTATAAAGAATTCGTCCAATAAAGTGTAACTATCTTGCAAAATAAAGTAATCATATCAGCGTCAATAGTCAAGCACTTTAAAGCCTCAATTTCTACCCCCCCCCCCCCCAAAAAAAAAGGAATACATATATTAGTTTATGTAATTTTCAAATTTTGAAAAGTACCGATATCCGTCCCAGCCGGTGCCCTTTGCTTTACTGTCACGCAGATGCAAAAAACTAACCAAGTCCGACCCTGGTGAGTGTCCTAACATCTGAGGGTGTTTTTATCGAAGCGCTTTGACCCTTACACTCGCCTTAAGCCCAACTTGGCCCTTCAGGTTTCTGGAATACGGTTATTAGAAGCCCGTAGCCCAGTCGGTATTGTAGCGGGCCTGTAGCCGGCAAAAGGCTTAATTCCGGCTCAGGCTGAGAATTGTAACGAAACGTAATCTTCAGTGTCACTAATGCATCGGAGATCAAGTAAGGTCAAGTGCCGCCCTTCGCAGTCTTTCTGTTTCACTTAATGCTTTAGCTTTGAGAGGTATGTGACGCGGATAGTATCTTACAGAAAACTTTCTGAAATTAAAAAAAAAAAATGAAAAAAATAGAAGAATGTAAATAAAAATAAGCGTCCGTTGTAGTAGTGAAGACAGTGTGCGACGATCTAGACAGAAAATTTCCGGTGCGGTCGTTGGGGGAGATTGAGGCTTAATGGCACTTCGACAGCTAGGTCGTTAGTTCCAAACTCGGTCAGAGTGCAGTGGCCCGCGAAGCCGGGGCTTCCGATAACACGTCGGCGGCTTTAATAGCTAAGAAGCCGACATGGTATCAGAAGATTCGGGTTCCGATTCCCAGCCACACGTGCACTTTTTTCCCGTTCAGATAGCTGCACACACTTTCTTCACTGCACTGTGGGGACTGTGAAACGGGTGTTTGTGTATTTGTTGCACAAAGATAAGTGCTGCAAAATGATTGCAGCAGTTTTCTCAGGTTCTTCTTCTTCCATATCCGCTCGATTTGTGCTTTGCGTTATGCCCCCGTCTCTTTTCTGCTGGTCATTTGTCTGTGGCCATTCAGCTGTGGCCAAAACCAGCCAAGATTTATCAACGTACTTGTGTGCCGTTCCGTTGGTAGTATGAATTTCGTCAGACATTAGCAGAGCTACTATCGACCTGACAAAAAATTCGTGACAGTGCTAGTACTCGTCATCATTTCATGGCTCATTTTTTTGAGGGGGGGAGGGGGGAAGCAGAACTTTCGCCAGGGGCCACGGACCTCCACTCCGCCTATTCCGGCCAACTACCGCATTTGTCCTACTCTTCTTTAAATGGTAGAACGCTCCATAATTCTCGAATCGATTAAAGGCCGTTTCCCAGCAAGTGGCGCCCTCGCGTCATTGGTCGATACGGTGTATCAACCTTGATATTTTTTCAAAAAGGTGCTAGGCAACCAGGCGGATACGTAACCACTTGTTCCCAGTCACTGTCACGCGTAAACTGTCTGTAACACAAATGGTGGATCGCCAAAATATTGCACCTTTATGGAAAGACTTTGGGATATAGCATACAAATCTGACGATGCGAGGTAAGGCTTACAATAACTGCACAAAACACGGTAGCGTATAAAACCAGCAGTTTACAGTCAACGTCATACATGTTTGCGCGGTGCGGTAGCGTGACCTACTTACGGTTGTAACCTACTAACATCACCAGCTCGCTGTATTCGCTTTATTCAAGCAGAAAATTTGCTAAATACCGATGTTCCGGTCGAAACCTCGACCCCCGCTACGGTTATTTTTTTAATTTGGTTGTTCATCATAGTGACTCACCAATAATTGCGCACCACCAAAAGAGGTCCAGTTTCTTGTAAATTTTCGATAGTGTTTACTAACTACCTTCATCAGGCATGGGCTATACGAGATACATGTGCCTCGTAGCTCATGCCTGGATGACGGTAGTAAAAACTATCGAAAATTTGCTATATAGTTTAGAAGAAAATGGAACTCTTTTGCTGGTGCGTAATCATTAGCGAGTTACCAGAAAAATTATCGAAAATTACACAGCAAAGTCTCCAGAAGTTTCGATCGGGAAGCAAACTATACTCTGTTTCACATTATGTTTGCAGGAAACTGACTGCATGACACCACTACGGGTGCAAAAACGTGTGGATATCACTCTTGAAGACTCTACACAGTTACTGTTAGCGTCTACGCGTAGGATATTTACGTGTTTTTTTTTACTCGTAGTGGTGGAAGGAAACGTGGCGTTATACGATCGGTTTCCTGTAAACATAAAGTGGAACAGAGTATACATTCGTGGGGGGGGGGGGACGTAAAGACACAGACCATCACGTGGCAAATAATACAGGTCAAAATATCAAAGACACTTGCAGGTTACAATGTTAAATCTTGTGTTAGGCCTACACGACCAAAACTTGTTGGTGCAAGTATACGCTTTCAAGCAAAATTTGCTCGTTACTGTTTACACCAGTAGCGTGCACGAGGTGGGGGGGGGGAGCTGCCCTTTCCGGAAAAACAAATGCTCCTTTTCTCTTTTTGTAAAATGGAAAATTATGCCCTATTTGGCTTTTCTGTACCGATGAAAATACTGGCGCTGCAGCCACGGAAACGGCCTAGGCCTAAAATGAAAAAAAAAAAAAAAGGCCAGGAAAGGGTCAGAAAAGGGTAAGAAAAACAGTGTACAGGGAAAAAACAACTTCAGCATGCCCTTTTACTAAAACAGTACACGGTAACAATCATGGCCACACATGTTATATGAAAGGCAGCCAGGATGCAAGGGACCTGATCAGTGTGTACATGCACTACAATCTACAATACATAATAATATATATAACTAAGATCGTAATATTTGTTTGTTTGTTTGTTTGTGTGTCGCCAGATCACCGAGATTCTCACTGATACCCATTGAAGTCGTATACTGCCAACTATTGAACTGTCCGTATAAGTAATGATTCTAACTCGCTTTTCAGCAAAGAGGCACAGTATTGATGACGTCATGTTTTATTTCCAGTCACAGTATTTTCATGCAAACGTGATATAAGCCTCTATGTCTCTTAACCCTGCACCTAACTAAATCTAATGAAAGTTTGCACGACTGTTAACGGGAAATCACATTATTTTCATGAAAACGGGAAATCACAACAATACTCTAATGCCCTAGC
>JAHWFP010271768.1:0-17179 GCA_023313725.1 Lithobius niger
TCGTTTGATGTCGTCTATCGAGTCTTCCCAGTCTGTTAACTCTTGAATAAAATCCTCGATTTTGTCTTCTGAAATCAGCTGTCGCAGGACTTCGTCTGCTTTACCAACTGCCACCTGTTTTCTTTCGATTTGTGCGACTAATTCTTCTACTTCGAACTCGTCGACCTCAGTTGTACTCATGGCCTCAGCTAACAGGTTACAGGATTTTTTGACTGATGCACGGTAGCCCGCTCTACTCTTCCTTGCCCCTGTTTCCGTCGTCATTGCGTGTCATCAGTTGTTCCTTCTTGACTTGGCCTAGTTCTTTTTCACTTCTAACCCGTTTCGGCACCAAAACACAAGTCACTCTGTTACGGAAAGGAAGGCAACTGAAACTCCACGAGTAACTATAAACTAAACTTAACATTTATTCCTGACGGAATTCTCAGGTTTTGTAACGCAAAAACTAGTTTGCCTGTTGCTAGGCTCAACATGTTTCAGTAACTATCGCTACTTAAAACAATATACAAAACAATAGAAAAAGAGGCAGCATTGCTGCCCCAAAGGTAACTCAATTGTCACGGTTAACAATCCGTGACATACCATGCCCATGCACAGCCCCTCTATAAAAGCATTCAGGCGAGGCAGGCCTACCATCTTTTCCCCTCCAGTGTGGCCGGACTACACGTTAACTTGCTCTCTCGACCTCTCGTCGCATCTTCTTGTCGCTGCATTTTCATGTCACCGTTGCAACTGTGTCGCCTCTCCTGCTTGTCGTCTCTTCTGCTTATCGCCTCAAGTCGACTGCAAGTAAGCCCAATGACGCGACATGGGGTGCATTACCCTATCAATAGGAACCATCGGCCTGAAGCCCATCGCCAGTGGACCTGGATGTTGTCCACCATCACCACCTGGACTACCATTTGTTCACGTCACCTCCTCCAATTCTGTGTGGACAACAGTACTGTCAACGGTGTCGTACAAACTGAAGCACAAGAAATGCAAGCCATCTAAAATGACGTCGTTATTGTCGCATCACTCATAGGCCTGTTCGTCCCTCAATCTTTCCGTTCGCTCTTCTTGTTCATAAAAACCTCTTTTGTCTCCAAAACCAATGTCACCTCATCATGTCTATGCATTAATGGATTGCGCAAATTGGGATTTTCACTACAAGTCGCACATCAAACTTCAAGCTGTGAGTCCTCCTTCATCCTCCCACAGTAAATCGTACACTCAAGGTTGGCTCACTGTTTCGTTGCTCATTCACGAAAATGACATCATCATTCTTACAGTAACAAACAAACATTCAACCACCTCCACCACTTCTTCTAAGGTTGACTACATGTTTACTTGCCCCGAAGAAGCGCCGCAAGGAAATCAACACTTCGACCGGCATGTTTGACTTTTAATTGACTTTTAATGATTCCACTAACCGCAATTTGTCACGACACTCGCCCAAACTGGAGACGCCACGAATTCAAGTTATCTTCACGCACATCTTGACGGTTCTTTTGCTGAAGATGACGACAACAACTCAACCTCTCTCTTTGGGAACTTCTTCGCACCACCGAAGAATCCGTTCCTGAGTAATTTTCTTCAACAACATTGGACAACATCGAACCAACAATGAATCATAGCCTCACAACTGGTTATTGCAACTCTCAACGAGACAAGTCCCACAACCTCGACTCATGCCAAATCACGGAAAAGACATCATCCAAGCAAGAAACTACATTTTACCACCTTCCTGTCGCCTCATGCTTGTCGTCTTCACTGCTTATCGTCCCTACTTCTTGTCGTCTCTCCTACTCGTCCGCATCGCCTCGGCTAGCCGCAACTGATAGTCTTTGACGGACTGTTTTCATTCGCCACTCCCGACCTTCTAGTTCGCCACTACTGGTCCCACTCCTGTTGACAACATGACGGACTGTCACACCAAGACAAGACTGCTTCCTTTCACTCTTTCTGTTTGCCTCTTTTTGGCCTGCCCCTCACCTGAAAGCAATGACAACGAACAAGGCCTCGTCATCGATATTTTTCTCTGACCCAGTCGCCTCTACTGCTTGTCGCCGCTCCTGCCTGCTCGTCTCCAAAAGAATGCATGGCAAGAGTCATCCCATTAGCACAAACAAAACACTAGGAATCCAAGTCGTCCCAGGGCTCGAAATGAGCGGTATCGCATCGCAGTTTGCACCACAATTTTAGACATTAGCGATAGAAAATTAAAATTTGCGTAGCATTTTAACGACACAATATCAAGGTGAAAGAACTTTATAACTATGTTAAAAAATCCTTTTGCAGTAGGCCTACCCCATTTACAATAGAACATTCATTGTGTTCCGTAAAATTCTTAATTCCAATCTCTACAGAAGTTAAGTTATTTTTATACCATGTGCATAGAATGAAATTGAACGATACACAATAGTAACACAAAAATATTTAGATATTTAAAAAAAATAATGCAATTTACACGTCACACACTCATATTTTCCTGTTCTAGCTGAACCATCAATTAAAATGAAAGCGCTCTTTTGCCTGTCAAGAAAAACAATTGTGCTTCATGAAAACTGCTAACCATTATTTTGCTATTGCTACGCATATTTTTGCATCGCTATTATGCTACACACTTTTTTCTGGACATTTCGAGCCCTGCATCCAACAAAACTGCATCATCAACGCACAGACTGCATCCTTGACACTGTCTAGATGCCTAAATATATACAAAAAATGGCCAAACCTAGAAGTAATTAGTACAAAGATGAACCCAACGGGTTCACATTTGAAAGCTGTCATAAATAACATATCAAAAGTTTACCAAAATATTTTTGGTTGAAAGCAGCCATTTTTTAAAAATGGCTCCCAAATTCGACACTTTCACTGTTATTTATTGAAATACTGAATTCCCTTTCATAGTTAGCGATATTAAATCTCTAACTATATTGTTCCTCTTGAAATTTCCTTTCCAATGATACCAAACTCAACCGGAAGTGGTACTAATGAATCGTGATTAGTGCATAGCATATGCCGTAATGGAAAATATAATACTGCCCAAAATGGAAGGCATTGTTCACTTTGTGTGAAAAGCATTGAATTTGGTGTGAATGCACACGAAGGTTAACAAAAAAAAAACTATGATAGCAAGTTCAAAACGCTCCCAGAGAGTGGAGTGACCTAATCCCCCTCAAAAAAGTTATGTGGCTGTAACTCCTTAACCGTCAATAAATCAAAGGCATAATGTTCAGCAAAAATATTCAGCACACAATTCAGGACAGGTGATATGCATCTTTTACGTAAAAGCAACCCTTGAAAAACAAAAATTGTCTTATCATCCATAATTCGCATGAATCCTCCTTTTCTCTGTTGGTTATAGTGATTTACGTGCTATTGCGAATCCTCTAATAGCCCGAAATGAACATGCTTACATTTTCTGAAAGGTGGGAATCTGTTCTTTCCATTAATCCTAAACAAAATTGTTTACCATAGATAGTCCTACATCCATTTACAGGTGAAGAGGTATGGCCTAGCAGAGAAAGCTAATGGTGATTTCCGAATGCAAAGTTCTCTTGCTAGCCCTTTAATTGCACGAAATGGACAACCTTAGGATTTTATGAAAGGTGGGGACCTGTTCTTTCCACCAATCCTAACCAAAATTGTTTAACTCGTATGGACCCACCTACACTCATTTAAAGTTGAGAGGTAATAGCTTAGCGGTGAAAGCATTTGGTGATTTTCGAATTCAAAGTACTCTTGCTAGCCCTCTAACTGCCCGACATGAAGACGCTTAGGAGTTTCTAAAAGGTAGGATCTATTCTTTCCATCAACCCTCACCGAAGTTGTTTATCTTAGATACACTGCCCCTTAGATACACTGCCCCTTAGATACACTGCCCCTTTCCTGGAGTAAATGCTGTACATTCCATATTGGTGAACTGAACCCTGGCCTACTTTACTCAATGGCGAATTCCAACCTAAACGTTGTAACAAATATCTGCGACCTTGGGGTCTGGTTTTCAACAAACCTTAAATCGACCCTACACTGTCAAAAAATTTCTGCTTTGGCTTTTCGTAGACTTGCCTTAATACGTAAATGTTTTACTTCAAACCACCTCGAAATTAAGATTCGCGCTTTCTGCGTTTTTGTTCGCCCAATTTTGGAATACGCCAGTCCGGTGTGGTCTCCACACCTGCTTCAGGACATTGATGTCCTGGAGTCGGTTCAACGTTCTTTCACCCGACAACTACCCGGTTTGAGATCTTTACCTGCTGGTGAACGCCTCAAAATTTCAGGACTTGAGCCATTGGAGCTGCGTCGTCTGCGGGCAGACTTAACTTTGACATTTCAGATTTTGAAGGGCTTTCTGCCAGTCGATCTTCCCTTTTTCGACTTAGCGACCCCATTTAAGAATCGTGGTCACTCATTAAAGCTATCCTTGCCAAAGTTCTATACTGAATGTCGAAGATCTTTTTTCGCTGTTCGTGTCGTCGGCGTGTGGAACTCCCTTCCGGAATATGTTGTGTCGGCGCCATCCGTACCAATCTTTAAACGACGTCTGGCTTTTTGCCCCCTAAATAAGTTTTTAAAACGCACCTACTAACGTTCGTTCGCTGTATCCTTCATATAACTTAACGCCCAGGGCCAGTATAAGAGGCATGCCCTTCTGTGTCCTCGCCTGCACTTGCAGGCAAACTTTTATTATTATTTATTATTATTATTATACAAATACAAATACGAGCATTACAATGGCACTTTGAAAATGAAACTATCCGCTACACCAATTACAGCTACTCTTTTAAACAGGCGTTGGATGGTCCCTATCTAAGCTAAATAAGTTTGGTTAGGATTGATGAAAAGAATACATCCCCACCTTTTAGAAAATTCTAAGCATGTTCATTTCGGCCAATTAGAGGACTAGCAAGAGCGCTTTGAATTCGAATATCACCATAAACTTTCGCTGGTACGCCATTATCTCTTCACCTTTAAATGGGTGTAGGACAGTCCTTACCTGAGTTAAACAGTTTTAGTTCGGATTGATGGAAGGAACAGAGTTCCATCTTTCAGAAAATCTAAGCATGACCATTGCTGGCTATTAGAGGATTAGTAAGGGCACGAAAAACACCACAACCAAGTGAAAAAATGAGCGTTCACGCGAATTAAGAGTGGTATTACGATTTTGTGGTTCAAGGGTTGCTTTTACATAAATATGTATAGCACCTTTCCTGTCCAGAATTGTGTGCTGAACGTTTTTGCTTCACATTATGCCTTTGCTTTATTGACGGTTAAGGAGTTACAGCCAAATAACCTTTTTGAGGGATTAAGCCCCCTTGAGGGGGGGGGGTTCAACTTGTCATAGTTTTTGTTTGAAGTTAGCCCTCATGTGTATCCGTACTGAATTCAATGCTTTTCACACAAAGTGAACAATGTCTTCAATTTTGGGCAGTATTATTTCCATTACGGCATATACTATGCACTAATCATGATTCATTAGTACCACTTCTGGTAGGTACTTCCGGTTTTGTTTGGTATCATTGGAAAGGATATTTCAAGAGAAACAATAAAGGTAGGGGTGTAATTTCTCTAACTGTGAAAGGGAATTCACTGTGTCAGTCAGACGTCAATTTGAAATAATAGCGTATTTTCACTAACACATTAGTACCACTTCCAGTAGTTACTTCCGGTTATGTTTGGTATCATTGGAAAGGAAATTTCAAGAGGAACAATAAAGTTACGGATATAATTTTGCTAACTGTGAAAGGGAATTCAGTATTTCAATAAATAACAGTGAAAGTGTCGAATTTGGGCGACATTTTGAAAAAAATGGCCGCTTTCCACCAAAAATATTTTGGTAGACTTTTGATATGTTATTTATGACAGTTTTCAAGAGCAAAATCCGTTGGTTTCATCTTTGTACTAATTACTTCTAGGTTAAATCGTAAATTCAGGCACCTACTCCTCTGTCTGCTCACCTCCAGAAGACTGCATGGCAATAGTCATTCCTTTCCTGCAAAAGGAAACACAAGACAAGCAAGTTGCCCGACAGGACCACATCATTAACACCGCACTGTGCTCTGTCTGTTCGCCTCTCCTGCTGTCGCCTCCTTTGCCTGTTCACTTCTAAAAGACAGCATAGCAAGAATCATCCCATTTGTACAAAGAAAAACAAGAAAAACAAGGCGTCCAACAAGACTGCATCACCGACACGTCACTCTACTCTGTCTGTTCGCGTCTCTCACTTGTCGCCGCCTCTGCCTATTCACCTCTAAATAACAGCATTGTGGTGTCTTACCTCGCCCCTGGCTGGCACCACCAGCCAGATCCAATCGTTGTATGCTTGTCATCAGCTGACATGTTGGTCAGCTGATCTGTTGTTAATAAAACTGACAAGCCAAGGTCAGTCATACAGTATTCCTTGCCTGGAGTCGATCTTTCCTTCGTTATAGTTATTAGGCTTACTCAGCGGCAACGTCACAAGCATGGTATGAGTCACCTCATTGGTACAAATGAAAACACAAGAAACCAAAGTCACCTCAACTGAATGACAACATGGCAAGACCGCTCCCATTCACCTCAACAGATGACAACACCCATAGGCAACAACGAGTCACATCATGGACACATTACTCTGTTTTGCTTGTTCGCCTCTCCTGCTTGTCACCTCTCCTGCCTGTTCGCCTTTAGAAGACAGCGGGCAAGAGTACAAACAGAAACAAAAGGGAAGCAAGTTGCCGCATCATTGATACCTCGCTCTGCTCTGCCTGTTCGTCTCTCCTGCTTGTCGCCTCCTCTTCCTGTCCTCTTCTTGTAGAAAGCATGGCAAGACTCGTCCCATTCGTACAACGGAAACACAAGAAATCAAAGTCATCCAACAGATTGCATCATAGAATCCTCACTTTGCTCTGTCTGTTCGCCTCCTCTACCTGTTCATCCCTAGAAGACAGCACGGCAAGAGTCATCTCATTCGCACAAACGGAAACACAAGAAAAGCAAACCATCCAACAAGACTTCATCATTGACACCTCACTCTGCCCTGTCTGTTCGTCTCTTCTGCTGGTCGACTCAACTGAATGACAGCAACTGAATCCTTCTTCTCATAATGACATCCACTTGACCCTACCACTAGCTGCCATGTCCCATCCCCACGCACGCCCCTCCCGATACATCTGTGAACCAGTCAGCCAGTGAAAAACCTTTCTTTTCGTGATCTGACAACTGGTGAACTTTCGGCACTAATCATCGACCCTGGGTTTTGGCCAACTCTTCCACCTAGTGAAAACATCATATCACTAATCTTACTGTGGGCATTCAAGTTATGCTGGACAAATACTCATGGACTCCCTTTAGCACCCACAAACTCAACGGGGGAGTTCTCTGCTATCCTCCTCCTGCAAAATTCATTTTGGGGTTCACAGGTGCTCCTAGAAATTTCGAAATCTGGTATTTACAAGAAACAAGACTACAATATGGGACACACAGTGCACACCAGGATTGGGAACAAGCTATACCAGCTGGTTGAACAGAAGTGCATCAAACTCTTTCCACAGGACTTGGACCCTTTCCCCTCAACTTATGTTTGGATGAAATTGCACAAGGAGGGGTAGCCTCTACGACTTTATTACCTCGGCGAAGAATTCCCCCATCAAGAAAATAGATTGGTGGTCAACAGAGAGACTGAGGAAGTAGCCTATATGTGGGAAAAATTGTCCCTCAGAATCACCAATGACCTATTAACATCCATCAAAGCCCTGCATCTTTCACCCAACCACCGATTTGTATCCTTCAACGTAGTGGCCCTATTCCGTAGGCTTCCTCCATTGACCCCTTTTGAAGATGTTTGAAAAGTCGACCAAATACTTTGGATTGGATGATAAAACCTACCCACTTGATTGGGCACTGCTGAAGATTGTGCTTTCGACAATCTACACCACCTTCAGCTGCTACACCTACTTGGAGGTTACCTTTCCAAGTGTCGGTCGCCAGTCGCCAAACGGTGATTGGAAACTTTTGGCTGGAGACCAACATTTTAGGGCCGTGTGGCATCCAAGAATTTTCTCATGAAGCGATGCTCCCGTCCAGTGGCGTAGGAATAGGCCCTGCAGGCCCTGCTGGAGCCACCATGAGGACAGGGGACCCATAAAACTTCAGACAGTGATATTGAAATGGTAGGAAAAAATTGGTTGAGCGATATCAATGGAGCTCGTCTGTTTTATGTCTTCTGTTCGTGATGAAATAAGCAAATGCAAAACTGTTAAACTGTTAAACTGTTAACGAAGAATAATCTAAGGCTCGATAAGCTCTACTTTTTTGGCTGAATTTGCTCAATGTTTTTCAGTCACATCGTCAACATCAATAGGGTGATGAATGGGAAGTTTACGATGTGACTGAAAAACTCTGAGCAAATTCATGAGCTATTGATGATGCATATATCATTTTTCAAGATTTTCAAGCACTTTTCCAGGCATGGAATTTCATTATTACTTTCAAGGACATTTCCTGGATTTCAAGGACTCACACGAATTACCTGTCGAGATGTGCTAAGCACATAAGACGATTAGTTTTTATACAATTTCCGGCAATGTCGTTTAGCTAATCATTAGCGGATCTACCATGTGCAAAAGTAAAAATGGTAAAAACAATTGTATACAGCAGTAAAGTTTCACTTGGACTAAACAGCACAGCAACACAGCAAAATCTTGAACCTTACAGGAAAGTTTATTGTGCCCCTTTGCTGTTTTGACTTCAGTTAAACCTTACCTTAAGCATCAAACGAGCTCGTTTTTGTTTTCTAATTGTATAATTTACACGTCCTCATCAAACTACCCAATATTGTCATGGCTGAACTCCGTTTCTAACGCTCTGTGTCACTCTGGCATCAGCGGAAAGAACATTCTCTAAACAGCCACTGGCAAATCTTACCCTTCGACCTGTGACGAGCAGGAGCAGGCTAAGCGGTTGAGTTTACTCAGCATTGAGTGTGAATTGGCCAAAACAATGGACTTGACCAAAGTACTAGACGACTTCTCTCAATTAAAAGTACGAATGAAAGAGCATTCACAAGGTAAAGGTTAGGCGTAAGACTAAATTGTTTTATTTTAGTGATTGATAATATAATTGTTTTGTGTGTGGTGGAATTGAAATCATGACAAAAGATTTTTTAAACCAAAAATGTATGCCTAATTATTTTAAGACATGGGGGGAGTGCCAACCAACAGCTTGAAGGGGGGCCCTCGAGCACATTGCTACGCCCCTTCTCCCGTTTGATAATTTGTAGCTCGGCAAGCTTTTATTTCTCTCCTTCAGTCGAGGCAAACTTGCTGAATGGAGACATTCGTGACACTATTATTAGCAGACCTAAAGTCATTTCACACGTTCTCCCAGAAAAGCTTGTAATTAAAAAAGCATTTCCACTAAGTGGGTTTTAATTCACTAGCTTTTTTACGATCTCCGATCAAACTTAACTTGCCTACGGCAAAATAAAATACCAGCTGTGCACATTAGGCCTAACTGTAGTGGTTTCCTGATGGCATCTCATACGGCGAGTGAGTTAGGCCTATCAATCGTTAACAATTAACATTTCAACCAATGAATTTTATAATTTCTGGAAAAAAGATATGAATATTTTCTCCATTGGGTAAAAGTTGAGTTTCTTTGAAGTCTCCAAAATTTATTTTGTTGGAACAATTTAATCTGATCCCCCTAATTTCGTTTTTCAGATGAAGTAAACAGTCCTCTTAACCTCATCAGTAGTAACAGGAAGTTGAGGTCACCTGGGACGAGTTGTAGTCACACACGATCTCAAATATGATCAGCACGGTGCCTGGATAATGTTTTCCAAAAAAAAAATATGGACATGTGGGTTTTCAGGAAGTATCGGGGTGACAAAATGGGAAGCGGTGTGAGCCAAGAGCCAACATCCAAACAACAACGAGAGAGACATTCCCTATGCGGATGCCGTCTTTAATCTTTAAAGGTGTGTTGCCTCAAGTAACAATTTTCTCTGCGTGATCATCTCAGCGCTAAGTCTTAAATGACGTCATGCATGAAGGGCAGGGTTTTTTTTTTTCACATGGCACGGATCGCTAGAGCCAAAGCGATAGACTGGATTCGGGAGGGGGGATCCGTGAGTTAGGAAGTGCATCGGTTGGGTCTTATGGTATTCTAATGCTGTAATAACTAAACATATTGGAAGGGGTAGTGCATCTGTTACCATTATGCATATGGTTAAGCATTAACTGACCATAAAAGATTTTTTGGGGTTGTTTAAGGTGGAGACCGTAAAAGTTTTTGCAAAACTAGGAGGGGCAGGAGGACAGGAATGGGCAGTATTCAACTCAACTACCCATCCAATTTCAACTACGTGTAGCAAAGGGGTGGAAGGGAAGGTGTGGGGCAGGTACGAGGACAGGTAGGGAGGAAAGGAGGAGGAGAGAAGCCCAAAAACTGGGAAAGAACCACAGGCGAAACAAAATCCTGGGAGAAGCTGGGTACGATTACTAGTGTGAAAATAAATGTTTATGCTAACTGAATCAATTGTATGGTTGATGGTTACCCAACTTCCAAATTAATTGGAGCTTCGCATAAAGAGGGCATGCTATTGAGGAAGTAGTAGGGGCACAGATGGGAACAACCAAACATTAAAAGAAGCCAGTCAAACAGGAACCCAGACAAACAGCAAAGAAAGCGGAGTCCGCTCCATTATTTTGACTGTGGAAGTGACAACGGCCCTAGTTGGAGCGGAGCTCCGCTATGATCACTCTCCAATCTAAACTTAGACCGCGCATCACGCAAAAACCACAAGGATTATCCCAACCATGCTTTACATGTAGTATCACAAGTTACCAAACCCATTTGGCTTTCCGGTTTGTAATTCTTGGTGGAAAATCACTACTTTACAAAGCAGACTCGTTTGGGAACACTGGTGATTCCTGCTACTATTTTTTTTTTTTGGGTGTTGTAATTAGTTTGGCATAATTAAAATTTTCTGACGCTCTGTAACGTTTTAGAATCGTATTAGGCATATAATTGAGTTCTGAAGATCAGAATTACTTGACTGAGAGAGCGATGGTATAATACATTAGGTCATTTTCTATATTCATGCAGCAGAAACCACCATTATTCCTGCCTCCTGCTACACAGGGAAGTGCTTTGCTGTTCCATTTAATCCTATCTTTCCAGTGCTCTACTTTGCAATCCCCCCACCCCTAAAATATTTGAGGTAGGAATTTCATCTTGGAACTCATTTATTTCGTGCACCAAAGCTCTCTTGTCATGAAATTCCAACAAAATCAGAACAAAATTTTGAACTGTATCATGTCCCAAACAGAAAAACGCGCACACAGACAAAAAAAAAAACACACATAAAATCTAATTTCAGTTGAGTATTAATGCTTTGCTTCGTTCGCTAGTTTGAAAAAAAAATAACCAAAACCGAAAAGTAACCTAAGATGCACATCCTGAAAAGACACTAAATTGCACAATTTTGTTTGTGGGGCAAGGTGGCCAGGTGGTTATCCCAACTATCTCAAATGCCAGAGGTCCCAGGTTGGAGCCTGATCTCATCCACCCCAGACGTGTTCGGGAAATGAAGGGCGCTGTGAAACCGTGTGGTCATGTCGATTGTGGCATGTAAAAGTCCTAGGAGTTTTCGATTGGAATGACCTAGTAAAATTCTTCCTCTTTCCGTCTGGCTAAATGTCTGGGAACATGTCAGACATCCAAATTACAAAAAAAGTATAACGTGCACGTTTTTAACACCAAAATAACCATGATGTTACTTGTCCTCTCTAAATGTAGAGCCATAAATTTTAGGGTTATGGACAAAATTTTAGGCCTCTGGACACATAAAGTTTTGGTGTAAAAGTAATTAATGTTCATTAAACAAATTTATGTTCTTATAAATAAATAAATAAATAAATAAATAAATAAATAAATACAATTTGCCACCAACACGTGGAAGGACTGCGGAAGGGCTCTGAACCATTAACACTGAGCCTAGATTTAAAGGAACAACAAAGCCAAAAGAAAGACCTATAAAATTTCTGTGAGTGGGCGTTTCAAAAAGACTGTTAGGTTTTCGAGCATTAACATACGACAGAATCCACGCACTGTGGACTGTTCAACAGTTGATTCCTTGAGAGCATTCCAAACTTTCACAACACGTACGGAGAAAAAGTTCTTGCGACAGTTAGTACGTGCAGCTGTACAGCAAGTTTCCAAGAATGACCACGCGTGTACATCCTGCCTGGGCCAAGTCGAAGAAAGGTAGATTCACATCAATCAATCCTCTCAGAACTTCGCAAGTGAGAATTAGGACAAATCTGATTCGACGAAGTTCAAGTAATTCAAGCCCAGCCCGGGCCAAACGTTCGCCATAGTTAAGAACCCGTAGGCCAGGTAAGCATTTTGTAAACTTACGTTGTACCGATTCAATGAGATCAATGTCCCCCAATTGATCAGGAGACCAAACCGGGTAGCATATTCAAGGAGTGGTCTCGCAAACACCTTGAACTCTTCAACCCTTGATGTGAACGTTGCCAGACGTGAAGCATTTATTTACAATGGCAGAGCGTTGGAAGGCCAGAGCGCAAATTTTTTGGCAATGAAGTGAGGATTTTAGGTTTTTAATAAACCAGACCCCGAGGTCCTTTACCTCATAGGTAGGCTAGAGGGCCACCGATTCAAGGTAATATAAGGGGCAGTAGTTCAGATTGCCAATGTGGAAAGTAAAACATTTAGAGATAGAGAGAGGTAACTGCCATGTTGTTGTCCACGAGGCCATATTTTGAATTTCAGAGTCCAGTGCGAATGAACCAATAGTAGTTAAGTTTTCTGCTCCAATCTTAATGTCATCCGCAAATTTGAATCCATACGTCTGTTCATTAATAAATTTTAAATCATTAAGGTAAATTACAAACAAAATGGGGCCCAAAACAGATCCCTGTGGAACACCACAAGTTACCATTTTACTGTCTGAAAGGATATTTTCAACTTTTACCCGTTGTGATCGGTTAAGTAAGAAAGCCGAAATCCACTTTGCCAAATCCCCCACAATACCGTACACCGTTAATTTTAGAAGAGGTTTATGGTGAATTACCGATGCAAAGGCCTTTTTGAAATCAAAATAAATAGTATCTGAAACAATTCCAATATCCAGAGCAGAGGTCCAATGGTCAACCACAGTGAGTAGTTGGTGGGTAGCTTATCTCCTGGGTAGAAAGCCAAATTGGTCTTGGACAATAATATATAGTTTACCAAGAGGATCAAGAATTTTATAGCGAATTATAGACTCCATAATTTTACAGGCCACACTGGTCAAGGCAATAGGGCGATAGTTTAACGGGTCCGAGGCAGACCTTTTTTTGAAAACAGGGGTGACAATGGCCATTCGCCAAATATCTGGGGTGATAGCTGAAAAGTTTATAAAGTGGGTAGCTAATTATGTTTACCAGTTGCTTCAAGAGAAAGGCTGATAGACCATCCGGTCCACAGGATTTACTTGGTCTAAGTTTTAATATTGCTTTAATCACCATGTTCTCCGAGAAGGAAACCTCGGGACGCACACGTGGTGCAGGCAGCAAAGCATCCAGTGGTAGGTCTTGTCTACCGTCATCGATAATGCTGTTAGAAGCAAAAATATTGCTTAATAATTTTGCCTTTTCGTAATTTTCCGTCTCATAGGAGTTACCGGACTTAAGTGGCGGATGGAACGTGATGCAGATGTTTCACGACGGTAAAGTTTAAACGAGCTGAACTATTACCTTCTCTTATGACACACATTAGGAAGCAGAGCCAAAGTGCTTCTCCCTTGTGCTGTGGCCAGTGCATCAACTCCTCCCTCAATTTTAGAGTAAGGACACAGGGGCTGGGGAAGAGCTAAAAGCTCACCAGTGGGATACGTATTGTTTAATGATTCCCTACATCTTTCAAATTTCCATCAGTTGTATGCGACGCTCGGGTGAAAAGTTAGAAACATTATGACGTTGAACAAACACATCAAGTTCAGTCAAACTCCCACGTGAAAACGTCACAGGAGGGGGGGGGGAGGGAGGCAGCAGGGCCTTTATTTAGCTGAAATCGTCCTTATTTAAGTTTCATGGTGGTGTTTCTGTATGACAATGCAAGAGACTCCAGTGCAAGTCTTGGGTACTGCAGTTTGTTTTCAAAGAATGGAACTTTTGTGTTCTACCGATCAGGTAAGTGGGCAGCCAGATCGTCACGGGGATGAATATTGTTGGCCTGCGGATCTATGCTCTGAATTTCTGGTTTTTGCCCAGGGCTTTGTGTGTTTCACAAATAAATCGGGCACACAAAATGCTGTCTAAGAACTACAAAATCCAGAGTAAAGACTTACAGTCCAACAATTTGATTTCAGTGACGGCCTGGCTGTCCACTTCGTTGATGTTGGACACTTGCCTGATTTAGAAAACATAGTAGTTTTATTCTTAGAAAAGAAACTGTACCTAAGACTTGCACTGAAATCTCTTGCCATTGATAGTACACTATCCGCCACAATGAAACTTAATTAAGAACGCTTCATCCAAACAAAGGACATTCTTCCCAACACGCAGAAACCCACAACAGCCGATATAATAAATAACTAGTCGGTATTAGCACAACAGGGTTATTTATACAAGGGTCAATGCAAGAATAAAATTCAGCCCCAAATAGCAACTGCGAACTTGAAACGAAGTATTTTTGTGTGTAAATAGATTTTTATTTTGGCCTAAAGAAGGGCCGTGGAGATAACATTGAATATTCGCCTCTGAGTACTAGCTGAGTGACTTTATTATTGTCATAGATTTATTATTAACACAGTAACTAACTATTTACTATTTGCTGCCTATGGACGCTTCCTTTTCCCCGTGTCAGTTAACACAGTATATAGCACACACAGTACCTTCCTAAATGACCGAACAGAGCGAACAGAACGCACCACTGTTAGAGACAGTTTGGCTCCAAACTTGACGTAGTGCGTGTGCAGTAACATTGCGTCAGCCATTTAGTACCTTCCGAAACTGCAATCACAGCTCAGCAAAATCAACAAGCTCAACAGAGCACTCGTTACTTCATACCGTTAACGTGACCAGACGTGGCTAATTGATTGGTCCAGGCTAAGCTAATGGATGTAACCTGACACGAGTAATGCCAAATTGCAAACCATCTCGGAGAGTTGGTTGCGGGTGGTTGCCAGTGGTGGAGGTTTTGAGCATGCGCGAGGTACGGAAAAAGAATCATCGCTGATGTTGGTTGACGTAAGCAAGCCACATCCACATGGCTATACTAGGGAATGAGCTAAACTGTCACCAACAGTGGCGCGTTTGGTTCGTTCTGTTCGGTACTTTAGGAAAGTCTACTGCAAGGGTCTACTGCTCAATCTGCATTGATTGCCATAAGTTGCCACTGCAGTAAACGATCCTAAGGCCCTAGTATGTTATGACTAGATAGGGTCCCCTAGCATGCCCCCAGGCATGTACTAGCAGACCTTATATAATTGATACTATCTTACGTGATATAAAAGCTACAACTATATATATTTTACGTGTTGTAAAACAAGGCCAACTGAGGTAGAAGCAGGGTTGGCAAGAACTCCCATAATAATTTTATGACATTTCACTGCACTAAAATATGCTCGAAATATTTTAAAGTGTGTGTGTGGGGGGGGGGGGGTGGGGGTTGTGTAAAAGCTGCTTCTGCCCGATGCAAAAGAGAAAGAGCTGATTAGGAGTACAGCCTTTTCACGCATTGTTAATAGCTTCGAATTCATGTAAAGATACCTTTAAATATTGATAACAGTTTAATCGTTCGAACATGCAGATAAAAAGCTTTCAACAGTTGTACCTGTATAATTCATTATATAAAAATGAGAAGATTGTGACGACATATTTGGCAGATGAAGCGATACGATGAATGCATCTTTATCACGTAACACTTGAACACGTCATTTAGTCCTTTATTGTACTCTTGTCTAGAGATAACATGTGAAACAGGTGACAGTTCTTATCATTAGAACGAATGAGATCAAAAAATGTACTTTTGATAAATTTACTTAGACCATTATGTGAACTATAATAGTTACAGATAAAAATAGTTTGGATAATTAAATTCTTTGTTTCATATCTGAAATGTTTATTCGATGCTATTATAACCCTGAGAAATTAGAAGTGATGCCATTTACGATATGCCAAAGATGCCAAATTTGCTCTCTTCTAAGGTGATTGACATACTGTTGTAGGCACTTTTGACATCTTTTGTGCTACTTACCACTTAGCATCACAGCAGACTTTAAATATAATGCCTGAAATCTGACGCAACGCAAGTGGTACGCGTGGAAAAAAAAGCGTCAACAGTGCTCAGACCAACAAGGTAACGGCCTTGTATTTTTGAAAGATTTGGTGTTTTGGTACATAGTAACATGTCGCTTTAAATTTCATTCTGTCCGGCTTTAAATCGGGCAACTATAACTATCCGAACGAAACGAATTATAATTGGAACCCAAATTCCAGGGAGCAATGATTGAACTAGATCCTTGGTAATACCAGAGAAAGTGAACATAATTTGGGTTTGAATTGGGCCATGTCGATCAGGGCGTGTGGGTGTCTTTAATTTCTGCATTATACAGGCGTTTTGGTTATTTGGATTTATTTTGTATGTGTTACGGTTTCATGTTTAATTTTTTTTCCATGTGAGTGGCTACGTGTGCATTTTATGTGTGCAATTTTAATGCGTGAAACACTGTTACCTGGATATCTTTTCTCGACATCAGTGCAATTATATTCGTGTAATCGTATTAATCCATGAAACTAATATAAAGTATTCCTCCTGAGAAGACAATTCTACTGGTCACTTTTCAACTGTCATGATTGACTGTTTCGTTAGAAGTTTTTCTAACTGTGAGATTGCGCAATGCGAGATCGGTGTATAACCCATCCGTAGTTCCATATCTGTTCAAGGAGCAGAAAAGGGTTACCCTACGCTGATCAATTCGTCTGGCAGAGACTTTACAAGAGTACACTATTCAAGAGTATCACAGCGCTCTCTTCAAGCTGCGTGTTGCCTGTGTTCCTACAGCTACGATGCTGCAAAACAATTTACTCTGCTGAAATGCTTTACAATTATTAGCGAGGTCTAGCATACTTCTAGCCAGTAAAGAAGGTAGAAAATAAAGTGCTAGATCCAGATTGGGAGTAATAGGGGTACCCACGGGAAG
>JAHWFP010271769.1:0-11876 GCA_023313725.1 Lithobius niger
CCGATTCGACCAGGTCGATGTCTTTTAATAGGAAAGGGAACTACACTGGGAGTTACACATTTGAGTGATGGTAGTACAACTACTTTGAAAGTTCAGACCTTAGTGGACAAATTACAGAGGTAAAACAACTATTTACAATTGCGAGTCGACGGAAAGCCAGTGTCACAATTTTCTGGCAATCAAGAGACGACTTCGAATCAAAAGTGAATCGTCCAAAAGAAAGATGTGAAAATACTAAGCTACAAAAAAAAATGAAATAAAAAAAAAGGCATTGGATTTTTTTTCCTTTTTATTTTTTTTTTTTTATTTTATACCTGTGGATTTTTTTTCTATGGATCTTTTTTTCTGGATATTTTTCCATATATTTTTTTCTTTGGATTTTTTCCGTTTACCGTATAACTGAGCAGTAAGACTTCGTCCTTTCGTCTCCAAATTCGAGTGTTCACTTCTTCTTCACCACGAGGCAGTTTAAATTTAAGTCCAAAAAGCAACGGAAATTGATTTTCACCTGTATTTATCGCAAGCATTTCTTTACAAATCGTGTTCTGGCCCTCTGTGTGTCTCAGCGAATTCACTTGGTGTCTTTAGGAGGCTACTAAATCAAATTGCCTTAAGCGCTCCTATCAGTGATGCCTCCTTACCATTTTTAAGTTGGGACCAGTACCAGTGGCCACATCTGTGACCCACCTCTACTTGGGGGGGGGGGGGCGAAACTTGTTTTTTTATATTATGACTATTGTTATTATTATGTATCTGCTATAACTCCAAACTATCAATTGGGAATATCAATCTGAAAAGGGTGCTTAAGATACATCCTTAATCGGATTCAACCGACTTTTTTGGCCTAAACATTTGTTTAAATAAATAATAAACTGTGAAACTCAGTCAAAACAGGACAGGACATCTTCCTTAAAAAACATTCACCTTTACCTGATTCCTACCCGAACTCCACCCAGTGAACCAGACTGGGGCAGCTACCACCTTGTCCGGTCCTGCACATTTCCTCTTTTTTTTTTAATTCTTATTTTTTTTCTATCAGTTTTTTCTGGGGGCTGCTCAGGGGGAAAATTTGGGGCAAGTGTGGGGGAAAACCCCCCCCCCCCCCCTAAAATAAAAAGCAAAACTCTTAAGTCGGAAAAAATGATCTCAGTCGGAAATAACGGAAGGCGGAACAAAACTACCAAAAACGAAAATAAAATTCAATAAAAAAGTTTTTTTGATTTCCGTACAAAATCAGGATCCACTCGGAACGTTCACACTTTACATCTCCCCCAACCCCCATGGTCTTTGATACGCCCCTGTATCTAATAACATTCTTGACCTCGTATTAATGAATCGCCTCGTACTTGTATACGTACGAAAATTGCTCGTAATTAACTGCAAACCGACAGAAAAATAATCGCCCCAGAGTTCATTAATAGAAACCTTTAAAACTGTTCACGCACTCTCTTGACTTTAACGCTTAATGGATCTAAGTTTCTTTAATGGCAACCATTGTTTGGGGTTTAAAATTGCTCTTTTCTGAAATGACGTGTAATGACAAGTCTGAAACGTTTCACCCTTGGGATAAGACCACTAAACACTCCATTTAGAGCTGCGAAACACGATATAGAGCCGCCCTAACACACACTCACCTAATTTACTGTTTTTTTTTTCTCTGTTTTTTGCTGAAGGGTTGTCAGTGTCAACGCGGATACGACGGCGACGTACTGCAGCGCCGCTAATGATTTCATATCGGAATTTTGACGGTTGTCAATAAATTACGCCCTAGCTGTTCGAAAAATTACGCTTTCACCTTCGAATTTGACCCTGGCTAACCTTGAGCTCCAAAACCGCTCCAGCTAACGAACAGCCCACTTTAAGCTGTGCAAATTTAAAAAAAAAAAAAAAAAAAAAAAAAAAAACAGAATAACGGTGCATACAATATGGCGACCCTGAGCGGTAAACGGACTACCTTGAGAAATTCCAGTTTGTCCACAATCGGTATAAATACGAGCTAGCGAGAGAAATCAAGCTACAAACCGTTTATTTCAATCTGTTGGAATTTGTTCCCAGCGTGAGAAAGTAGTGTAACATGTTCTGCAAGGTGGTGAGTGATGTTTTTTTCCTTTTTTTTTTTAAGAAATGGTTTTGTTTTAGAGAAACGAAGTGGCTGTACAGTTTCGTTTATTTTAATCCTGATGGTTTATTAGAGAATATCGGAGAATTATTTAAAAAATATGCAAAAAAAAGTATATAATTTTTTTTCTAATTAAAGATATGTATATATCTTTGCGATATTCAGAATGTAGATTTTGGTTTTGCGGTCGTTTATGGGCTAAAAAGCACAAAGATATTTTGATTTATTATGGAAAACTATTAACAAATATATTGGCCCTGTTTTACATTTCTAAACGCAAAAATAACAACAAGCTTAATTACAGAAACGATTTTTTTTTAAATTGTAACGCGAGTTTTACATTTTTTAACGTTTTGTTCGACAATTCTGCAAATAGATGACACTAAATTTACCCATGTTTAATTTGTTCCTTGCGATGTAAAAGATTTTCTTTTTTAGGAAATACTTAAAAAAGAAACTTCCGTTATCCAATAATAATTTGGTTTCGTTTATTTTTCTGCAGTGCCCTCTTTTCGCACAAAAAAAATCTGAAAAAATATATTAATAAGAAGGATCAAGAATTGAGAATTACAAGCGTTCATTATTAAAATTACCCTTTAAATTTAAAAAATAATATCGCATGCCTTTCTTTGTTTCGACAATTTTTTTTTTAGAATTGCGAAAAGAAAATCTGCACTCACTGTAAAATCGTTCATTTTGATGTTTTACTGACAAACATTACGAATTCCGATTTTAGCATTACGCAAATTACCGGCACTCTCAGTAGACTATACTAACGTGAAATAGTTAAACAAGATAGAAAGCCAGGCCTCGATAAGGGTTTAATAAATACGGATGCAAACCTATTTACGTTGTCTTTCAGACTTACATGTCAAGACTGCCTGAGCGGGGAATTGAACCCACAACATTTGAGACTAAAGGCGAGCCATACTGACACTGCCAAAAGGAAACAGTAGGCAGCATTTAACACGCACACTATACATACATATGCGTGCACGTTAAATGCTGCCTATGGATGTTTCCTTTTGGTCGTGTCTGTATGGCTCAGCGGTATGACTAACGTTCAATTCCCCTCTCAGGCAGTCTGGCATATAAGTCCAAAAGGCAACGGAAATAGGTTTGCATCCGTATTTATTTAACGTGAAATAATGCAAGAAAGCTCCGTTAAACACTGACAGACGTTCGTTTATTCAGAAAAAAAAAAGATATAAATAATGGAAATGAACGTTTCTAAACGCCTTGTTTAAATGTAAAAAATCCAGTGATATGCAGCAATGATGTGCTGTCACGCATTCTGAATGCATTAGTGGCCGCAGTTAACGAACATGGACGTCCCTAACTTCGCGTGTGCTAAGCTTAATTAGATCGTTCTGTTTTCTTTCGAACTAGTATACTTTTATAACGCTTGGACAAACAGTTAATCCCAAATATTAAGAACTACGCTTACCGTACCAATCATGTTCATAAAAGAGCCGCCATGTTTTTGCCAGTTTTCAGAACTATAGTTGCCCTTTCTGCAAAAAAACCTCCGCGTTTTACAGAGTAGATAAGACGGTGTGCACTTGTTAACAATAAAAGGCCTTTTTAACTCTCTTTAATATAAAAAAAAAAAAAACTAAAATCCGTTATGTACAGTATTTTATACGAAAAAAAAATAAGACATTTACTAAATTTAGTACCGTTTATTGCCACTAGACGCCGTCAACAGCAAACTGTGTTAACTGAAGCAACTGGGTCTGCATTAAAGACTGGCCTTGTGAGGAAACAAGAAACACTAAGCTGAGAAAGAAAGAAAAGAACTGCCTCAACTGGGACTTGGTCCTAGATCTTCCCGGTTCCCAGTCGGGGCAGTTGTCTTTTCTTTCTTTCACAGATTCTTGTATCCTCACAAGGCCAGTCTTGAATGCAGACTGTTTGCGTAGTTTACCCTTTACCTTTTGATTTTTTTTCTTTGTAACTGTTTTAACTTGTATGCGTATATTTTTTTTCTAAAAAAGAACAAACATTTAATCAAAAAAGGTAAAAATATATCGTCTAAAAAAAAAAACAGGCGTTATTTAAACTGCGGTAAGGTTAACTAACGTTGCTTATAACGGCATCTATACTGGCAAGAAATGGTACTAAAGTAGATTAAATCTCAAATACTTTCTTTTTATGGTGGTATGGAAATGGTATGGAACACATTTTATTGTTTTTGTTCTTTTGTATTTTAAGAGAGTTGAAATAGGTCTGTTATTGTCATAAACACCATATTTGTTTTTTAAAAGGATAAGTGCGTTTAACCACGCTTATCTCGAAAACACATTTAGTTGAAGGCGTTTTGGGTGATATTTTCGTTTTTATAACGTTGCACTTTTTCTCAAAAAGAACCTTTTGTTTCAGATCCTCGTTGTTTTGGTGGCTTGTGTGTGCATGGCCTACGCCGGTCTTCCCTTGGCCGGTTACGGCTACGGTTACGCCCCAGCCGTCGCGTACGCCCACCCCGGTGCCCAAGTGTCCGTCTACGCTGACAACATCGGCAGATACTCCTATGGCCAATACAACCCCCTCCACGCCGGATCCGTCGCCGTCTCCCAAAACGGACTCCTCGGACACCACTCCTACAGCTTCTTGGCCTAAATTTTGCAGTTTATGGTAATTACTAAGTTCTTTTAATAATACCGTATTACCGTAAGACCAACCATGCGGCCGGAACTTGATGAAAATTGAAAGCGTTAAACTGCCAATTTCCCAAAGATGGCCCCTATAGAGCTATAATCAAAACATGCTTATAGAGCAGTGACACGACGTAGTATTATTGTATATAACTCTATGGTGGAGCCTTAATGGGTTAGCTGCAAGGGGCACTGCAGAGAAAAAAATAAGGGCGTCATACTGCAGCCGATGCTGTGAAGAGTGATATCTTAGACCTAAAACGCGCGATTTTTGTTGTTAGAGAAAACAACGTTATTTTAAGCCTAAGCAATCCGCTCTTCCGTTGTTTTTCCCTCCATTTTTATGTAGTGCACCTTGTAGTTATGCCCTCCAAAACCCATACTGGTGCCAATATGGCGGCAAATGTCACTGCTCTATACGCACTAATGTCATAAAAAAAATAGAATGTAGGCCTAGTCTTTATCCCAGTACAAATTAAAATTGGAGTATACCAGAAATGGCCTAGACGAAGATCTCCGTAATCTAGTGTTTGATTGAAAAAAATAATAATAAATAAACACGCACAAAGACTCTGCACATTTAGCGAGGAAACCGTACCTTATATTTCGAACTTAAGTAATAATTGGCTTCGTTTTTCAAAGTAAAAACAGAAATTAAGAGCTGTAAAAACAGTGCTTCATGTCACAAGAGTCAAGCTGAGATCTTAATTTGACCCTGTGACATGAAACAATGTTTTTTAATTACTTTTAGGATTATTGATGTGTGTTATACTGTGATTTAGATACTTTGAACATTTTATTATTATTATTAACAATATTTTATGCTTTCTCATTTAAAAAAAACTATTAATCTCTATTAAGTTGCACAAAGAGGCAAAGATATAAAAAGACAATATAATAATAATAATTATAATAGAGAAACAATAAAGCAATAACGGAGGTAAAACATTCGCATATGCTGCCAAGCCAACGTGAGATAGCGGATTTCTAAGGCTTAATTGTCCAATGCCTTATACATATATTTCGGCTTTAAATCGGAAATGAAAAGATTACACTTGCAGATAACTGTAACAACTGCCAACAACTCCAACATATTAGGCATTTTTAAACCGTTCTCACAGAATTGGCTTGACAAACGACGCTAACGTTTTTGTCTCCGTTTATCTCAGTGCCCCTTGCGGCTAGCTAAACATTTGGCTCCAGATGCGAGCTCCGCAACGAATGTGGAGTTACAGCTTCTGCTCTGCAGTCATTTCCAAATGTTAAAATTGCTATATTTCGGCTGAACAATAAATTGACCCCTACGTCAAACGTACGCATTAAAGCCTCATTTTGTATCCTTAATAAAAAAAAAGATAAAAAATAAAGACAATAACTACATGTAGTTCATTTTGTTTATTTATCACGATCTTCTGCGCAGATGTTGCGACGCTGTGGCTGCTTAGTTTCTCTTAATCTTCTTCTGTCCTTAAAAACACACTTAATTAATTTTCCTCATTTTTTTTCCTTCCAGAAATCTTTATCACTTCAAAAGGAAGAAGAAAATCGAGCGGGAACGTCAAAATCCATATGTAAGATAGAGAAAAAGAAGAAAATATCCAAAGATGTCTTGTATTTTCACCACGTAGCATACTGTACATACGCAGGCCTTGAAAATAAATTTTATGTGTGATCTATTTAAATTACTTGTTTCTGTAATTGTTTATTACGAAGCCCTGGGTTTTCCACTTAGATTTCTCCAGCCAAATTGTCTCTATCTCTCATCTTATCTGGTGCAGATAACACAGTTTGGGTTCGTGCTCCCTGAAAACAAACAACAGCGAACCCAAAAACAAGCTGCCTTATAGTGTCCGCGGCCTATCTTCAGTTCGCTGCAGAAGGAACACAGATAATCGATTGTACGTTTTTAGTAGCAGAGTGCCTTGCTGATATCCAAGATGGTTACAAATACGATGGCGGCCGTCGATTAAAGCCGCCTCCTCCAGGAAGACGTAGCCGCTCATAAAATACTTGCAGGACTCAAGATACACCACGCACACAATAAGGTGCGTTTGCGCAACGACTCGCCTTAGCATTCTCGCAGCTGGAATTTAATCGCTATGGCAAAGATGTCATTGCCATAGTAACAACGACTCCTGGATTAGCTAAATCCGACAGCGTTTGAGAGCAAATGCTTGCAGTCGTATAATTCGTGACAGTTGAGATAAAGAATTCCTACCGACGAAACAATTTTGCCAATCGCTTCTGAATTCGATTACTGACTCGTTTCGTTGCTGGCTGACAGAGCTAAAACCACCGCCATGTTGAAATTTCAGATAATTTCTAGCTCTAGCTGCGAGAACTTGCAAAGTGAGTCGTTGCGTAAACGCGCCCTTATTCGTGATAACGGACAAGACTAACACAAGTCGAATGTAGGGGCCGGCTCAAAATTTTTGAGAGGGGTCGGTGGAAAAAAAACAGGAGGGGGCTACGAATTGTTTTGCTACCCCTTCAAGGGAGGATCAAAATTGTTACGTGGGTCTAAACGGGGAGGGGGGGGGGAAGGGACCGTAACCATTTTCAATATTTTTATTTTATTTTCGCAATTCACACTGTGCTATTTAGCCAAAAATCAATTACCCCCACTCTTTTTCCACCTACCTTGCCCAAAATTGATCTTCAGAATTCTGTAAAAAAAAAAAAATCCTCAGAAACAAGAAAACTGCTTCAGCGTTCGGGGCCAAGTCCCGAACCCCACTGTAAACATTAACACTACAATTTAATAAAGATACGTCTTGATTATGATGGGCATTGATGTTTTCCCAGTCAGGTGTATACAGGATGGCAGGCTAACAGCAGCATTCGACCACTACGACTAAATTGTCACAGAAAAACATATTTGCAGATTTTACTTCTGTAGCCATACCGTTATGTATAGTACTGTATCACCCCAACAACGTAAGAAGGTAATGAAGTAGCCTACACAGTTTGGTGTGAAAAACTCGAAAGAAAAAAATTCCCTGGCTGGCAACCCCCCCCCCCCCCCCGCTCCTTGTCTACACTCCACTGTGAATAAAGATGTTAAAGGGGTATACCTCCCAGTGCCATTTTTCTCGATCCTCCACATCAAGTACGGCCCCAAAGGTTTATTTACTTACCGTTAGTCTTTCCCTTGCTAAAAATCAGTTTTAAAATATGGCGTCTAGGAGATTTTCTGTTGAATATTACTAACCTTATTTACGTTCGTCCCGAACATATAAGATGCATCACGCGCCTACAATGACCGTTGAAGTTTTATCTGTGTGTGCGCGCAGTATTAATTTTAATCGTTTGCTAGTAAGTACTACGAGATCAAAAATCTAGAAGGCTAATGCGGTAAAAATTAAAATTAATTATTCCAATAGATCGCCGAAGCAAAATTATAAATTGTGATTTTAAAATACAAGAATCATTCCGGTTTACGACGACACAATCAATGGGTTCACCCTGGCTGGACTATTAGGCGCAATGCCAACTGAGACACTAGCAACGGTTTTTCGCTGCGAGGAACGAAGCTACCGTCTCAGTTGACCTTAGCTGTGGTAAATACGCGGATGTGATCGTCGCGTGGGTGTTGTGAGGCAGGCGGAAGGTTATAAGGCAGGCTGGATGTTGCTTTAAATTAAGGCTTTTCAAATGTCTAAAAAAAATTTTTTTAAACTACCGGAAAAAATCCCATACCTGACACACGTCTAGATACATGGTAGATAATCATAGCAACCAATAAAACTGGTGTCGCCATCTTGAAACTGGTGATAAAACAACCATCGGGGAGTTGCAACTGTACTAGAAATAAAGCAATCCAAACCTTCGCAGTCAGCAATGCTTCCAACGCTGGTGGTAACGCCAACATAGCGCTAGCTAACATCCTGTTCTCGTCTGAATGAGATTCGCGAGAGGCCAATCCTACAATCCTGTATGTATTTATACAGGGTGGTCCACAAAAGACTGACGATCCAACATTTTTTTAAGTCCAACTTTTCTAGTTAGCACCTCTCAGACCAGGAGAAGACCGAAATCTTCCCGTTTCGTTATGTTTGATTTCTGTCCTTTCCTGGTTCTGAAGTGTGCTAACTAGGAAAGTTGGACTTAGAAAATAATGGGTCGTCAGTTTTTTGTGGACCACCCTGTGGATTTATTTTATTTGCAATTGTATTATAAAGCCCTGTGACGAACATATCAGCAATTTAAAATAAAAACAACAATTTAAAAAACAGAAGAAACATGGCGGGCAGCCAGGTGCTCACGGTTCTCGCTTCTGCTCACGCCTCAACGAGATTCGTAAGAAACACATCATTCACTCTTGACCACTCAAGCTTGAGGTTTGCGACAGGGCAATATATATAGGCTTATTACGAGCAGATTGCCACAAATGTGAAACGCTGAATAAATTAAAAGCAGTGCAAACATCAATCAAATAGCTATTGGAAAATTAGTTCAAACTTTTGCCCGTGCTAGGATAAGTTTTGCAAACAGCATCACAGTTCATTTTACCCTAATCGTCAGACGTAAGTTTCTCCAACATGAATGAGTTATACTGCGCGACTGAATTTGTTTACCACCATTTTTAGCCGTAATGGTGGTTGCCAACCCATGACCTCAAAGCGGGAGTAAACACCGATGGATGCGCCTTAAGGGCTCCCGCGCACTGAGCAACCAGGTCGCGCGGCCAGTGGTCGTTGCGGCCAAAAAACATGGCGACGTGCCACGTGGCCACGTCCGTTTTTCATTGATGATTCTCGATCACGTGGTGTAAAATGAACACGGAGCAAGTATGGTCGCCTGGTCGCCTGACTGTCTGGCCGCTGCGGCCAAGTGCGCGTTCCTACATATACCGTAAGCATTCTCGTTGGTCACAGCGACCTGGCCGCCGTGTGCGTTGGGGTCCGTAATCATGAATCTGCTAGTAGGGTAAACGCAGTTGACCATTTTTCGTCCTAGATACCATTTATCGATGGGTACGAGTGCCCATAAATTTCGGCTACAGTTGCACACATCATTGACGATGTGCCTTAGGGCGCGTTTATGCGCAACTACTCGCCTTTGCATTCTCGCAGCTAGAACTCAATCGCGATGGTAAAGGTGACATTGCCATGGTAACAACGCTAAATGGATTAGCTAAATCCGACATCGTTTGAGTGAATACTTGCAGTCTTTTAATCCGTGCCAATAATATAAAGAATTCCTCATGACGAAACAATTTTCCCAAATACTTCTGAACTCACGTTATTTGCTGTTTTAATTGCGAGGCAGCAGACATAAAACCGCCGCCATGTTGGAATTTGAGGTGATTTCTAGCTTCTAGCTGCGAGAATGCAAAAGCGAGTGGTAGCCTAAACGTGCCTTTACTTCGCAATATTTTTTGGGGCAAATTAAAAATAAGCAGCCTGCCTTGTTTTAAAAATGTTTTATCAACGAAACCAAACAAAAGAGTGAGGGCTTTTTTTTTTTATCTAAGTTTTATAAAACACGCACCAACAAGCCTTGATTATCACGAAACAAACTTTTTGCCCCTTGTATTTTCTTATTTGTTTTTAATGTATTTTTTGTATTTTTTTCCTTTTCATGTATGGTCTAACGTAATTTTAGTCCGAGTACGAAGATTACATAACAGTAAGTGGTTTAACGCTACGACGGTTCCCTTTCTCTTTAACAATCAGACATAACAAATTACAATAATACAAGACAATGCAACAAAATGATTGCACGTACCAACGATGGACCAACACATGTCGCGCGCCGAGGCGGAGTTTTTGACACGTGGGGGCGGTTCTGTAAAACAATAATTTTTTTACCCCCCTTGTTTGCGGGGTAATAGCACCTACTAATAGTTCGAAGGTTAAATGAAAACTAGAAGATTGCTACTAGCGGTAGCTATCTTCAAGTTTTCATTTAACGTCCAAAGTATTATTCGGTGCGATTAACTTGGCTAATAGGATTAACCTTGGTGGCCTTTCCCTGGTTGAATGATATCACTACTTTGAAAGGCCGACCCTGAAGATACCCTGTGTCTTATTGAACCAGTAATGAGAAATTTATCCGGGTCGTGGGGCAGATAATTCATTTTGAAAGGCCGACCCTTTTTGTAAACTTGGCGGCTTCTCCTACCAGTTTTGGTTTTGGGTGGATATCACGACTTTCGTAGGCCTGTGAATGTACAAAAAAATCCCACGGTGTAATTGTCACCCCTACCTTTTTTGTCTGGAGGTATTTTATTGTATGAATGTTCTCATTCATAATTTTCACATTTGCTATTGTCATTCCAAATAAATTAATAACAAGCGTAACAGCATGGTAATTGCAAGGACCTAATCAATTCCCATGGAATAAAAGATACCCTGTGTCTTATTGAACCAGTAATGAGAAATTTATCCGGATCGTGGGGCAGATAATTCATTTTGAATTCGCGTACCGTAAAAAAAAGACTATTTGGATTTGGTGGGAAAAAAAACGATCAAACCTTTGCAATAAAAGATACTCCGTCTCTTAGTGAACCAAAGGGTTTTAGCGAGCGTTAACCGCACACGGTCATCTGCCCGACGAAGCCCTAAGACCCTATGTCTGCAACACCTAGAATGAATTCTCAGGAGGTCACCCACCCAAGTACCAATCGGGACCAATGCTGCTAACTTCGGTGATCTGACGAGAACCGGTGAACCACCTATTTGTAACAACAATGAATTCTGACAATTAGCGCATAACACTTAAGCATGTTATAATCTACTGTTGGATGACAATACAAACAATGGTTATAACAATAATTTTGCACTTACGAGCCACTTTAGGACTACGTGCTTCTCCCATTTTAGAAAAAGGCACTTCCCCATATGACGCTTTACCTGTCTGCCGAAATGGTCGGTGATCTGACGAGAACCGGTGAACCACCGATTTGTAACAACAATGAATTCTGACAATTAGCGCGTAACACTTAAGCATGTTATAATCTACTGTTGGATGACAATACAAACAATGGTTACAACAATAATTTTGCACTTACGAGCCACTTTAGGACTACGTGCTTCTCCCATTTTAGAAAAAGGCACTTCCCCATATGACGCTTTACCTGTCTGCCGAAATTTAGATCT
>JAHWFP010271770.1:0-17940 GCA_023313725.1 Lithobius niger
ATTAAAATTAAAGGACTAGTGAAACTCGGTTAAATATTCAAAAAGCGCAAAAAATACACAGACGTGATACACACAACGGGGTCATCGTGGCTGAGTTGTGAGAGAGCTCAGCCTGGTTGCTGGAGGTTTGCGGATCTGGTCGAACCCCTGGAAAGGGGACCTTGGCAAAGTCCCCACCAGGACTGCTGGCCAGGGTAGCGTCAGAGGCTACCATGCTCATTCAGCGGCTGTGGGAACTATTCTTGCCAATTCTGGACAATCTTTCGGCCCCTGTGACTGAGGTTGGCGCTAATGACCAAGCTGTCGACGCGCCATTAAGCCACAGTGCCCCCCCCCCCCTCCTGCGATGATTGGAGGTTTCCCGGATCGAATCCACGGATTGGCACTTTCCTTTACCAGATATTTCTTCTTCTCTAAAAGTCTGGTAATGTTCAAAATTGAGCCGGTTCAGCCATACAAGCATTAAGTTGCTTCGGTTGACTTACGGCTCAAAGAAATTTATTAAAAAAAAAAAAACTTTCAGCGTAACCAGTGAAAAATAATTTTTTCAACGATACTTGATCGTGCTAATTGAGTGAGCGAAGCAAACGAAACTCAACGTTTTTAATAGCCAGTGTGCGCAAACATATACATACGGGATACACGCCTTCGGTAAAAAAACACATGAGACAGAAAATCATCCCCATGTTGCAAACGGTGCATCAAACACCACTCGTGTGCTAAAGATCGTATTGTTTTTTTTTATGAAACAGCCAGCGTAGCAGGGCTGGCAATTCTAGCTCTCTAATAAAATAATAAATCCTTCAAAAGAGACAATTTGAAAAAAGTAAAACACGAACTGCTTCCAACAAGCCTAAGTTTTAGTCTTCTGTACAGCCGTACCAGCTGAGAAGACTATTGCAACGACTTTGTCCGTCCGTCCATCGCTTTTTCCACTTCGCAACGGTACCAGATAGAGACGAGCACTGTTTACAACGTTAGATTCAGTGTCAAAAGTTAGTTAAATAACAAGGCAAATTAAAACATCGTTACCTCCTTATAGCTAATAAACTTCTTCGACGTAACTAAATTAAATAATAACATTTCATCGTCGAATTGAAATCCTAAGGATTTGTGTTAACGCAGCCGTAAAAACAAAAACATTTTAGCTTCGTTTAAAAAAGTCTTGTCGCATTGTTGCATGAATGAATAAGCTTACGGTCAAACCAAATTCTCCATTAGGCCTATCTGCTACTTACGAAACTAATAACACTACCGTTAAAAAAATTAGGCCTCAAAAATGAAAATTAAGCCTAAAATCACGTTACCATGGCAACATCAAGATGCTACGAGTCGCTGCTGGCTTTCTCAACAACGTCTCTCCTCTCCTTTTCCTACTACCACTGATCTATATACGCCACGTTGCGCATTACGTTGTAACACTGTAACTGTGTGCCCGGATCGATGCATACCGTGTAGCAAAAATGAATGGGCTTACTGTATATAATCCAAATATCCGTCATTGCTACTTACGAAATGAAAGTTGTAAATTAGGCCTAAATGCTGACAATTACACCAAAAATGTAAAATAAGCTTTAAAGATAACACATTTGTAACGGGCAATTCTGATGGCAATTCTTTTAGATTATATAATAGAGATAGCTGTTGCAATGCGTGATAGAGAAGTGTGCGTCAGTATTGGTAGTGGCAGAACCCGACAGAAGACCGGATGCGACTAGGTAGTCGCTGTAGCCGCTTGTTTATTTCAAGATTCTTAACCATTTAGTACAAAAAAAAAAAGGAGATGAAAAGCAGTCATACCTGAAGTCTTCTTTTTCCCACGTTAGGTTGGACAACGAGAATACGTATGCTGATAATATATCCAACCTTTTATAGCGGGCAACAGATAGCTTTAAGTTTAAAACTATAATGGCTAGTTAATAAGGCTATGAATAAGGCTTTCAACTTCAATTCTTCTCCACGGTACAATTCTTTTTACAGTATGTAACAAAAGGCTTAATACTTACTTTGAACTGCGGCGGTGATTGGGGCTGTCTGGTTTCTACCTTCACAATAGGGTAATATAAATGGAATTAAGTATTCATGGACAAAGCCCATCTGACGCTCTCGTTAATATTAGACAGATTCGATTGAACTTTATGAAAATACAAACACAGGCGCTGCTTTTCTTTGTACAATATTGTGGATCACCGAGTGAGTAATCCTTTTTGTTCCAATTTTTGCCATTATTTTATAATTCACTTTCCCTGAGTTGTTAATCGACTCAAAATGGCGGAAACGGTGGAAAGGAATGAGGAAATTGTTTGACTAATTAAGCGTATTTTTTTTTAATATTATTATTTAAAATTCTCTCATTCCACTCACGAACAGCTGAAAACGCATTGCCAAACACAGTCCAAGCTTCTTTTCATAGAATCTGGTCACTAATTTCTGCGAATTTTCGATTGTTGCTACGAATAATCTTCATCAGGCCAAGTCAAAAGACTTGCACAAATAGTCCACCTCCTATCATCGCTGCTCCTTACATTCACAACATGTGAATCACCTACTACTTCTCAGTCGGCCTTGGTCTCCCGTTAGCTTCCTAGCTTTTTGACTGAGAAGTTCTCTTGGTCATTGCTGCTGGCTGTCAGGTCCTGAGTCGTTTTACCTGGAAGGAATTTTCGCCATCTGTAAGAAAGTTTGCTGTTCAGTTCTGTCGTTGTTATTCGTCCAATGTGCTGATATACGGATTTTTGAACATTCATGATGGGCACACTTTTTTTCTTGACAATGTTGAATTGCGATGGCCTCCAATGCACGGAGGTGTGCTCACCTACAGGAATCGGACGTGAGCATAACTTCAGTGTTAGCCCAGTCAGCTTAATATTTTGTCTTTTTGCAGTGCAAGGCTACAGCAAAGCATTTTTAAACCTACCGTAATTTTTGAGGCCAAAGTATCATGACCCGAAGTAACCGGTTTTTTTTTTTCAATAATTAATGTCTCATTCCAGTTTGTAAATGAATGAAATCCACGTTTCTAATTTCAAATTTGTGAAAGTGTTTTTAAATATAAGTTTGTAAAATTTTCTCATTCAAGCCAGTTCCTTTTTTCCGGGTGTTCCGAAAATTACCGGCATCGAGAACATCTTGGTGATACGTTGGGGGATACAATGTGCATTTTTTTTCGGGTGAGTGATGAAACTTTCAGTCTTTGTAAAAATTGAGGGCTACCAATTTAAAGCCACTGTAAAAACTGACTCACTGTGACATACGTCGTCACCATTGAATCGCCATACGGAAACTGTAGCATTAATAACTGTAACGTGTGCACTGTGACGCTACATACTGTAATATGTGAATCATGCTGTAACGTACGTTCTGTGACCTGTGTCTGATTGGGCCGCCCGGGAACCTCGAGTAGGGGGGGGGGAGATGAGGCTTAATGGCGCGTCGACAGCTTGGTCATTAGCGCCAACCTCAGTCACAGTGCAGTGGTCCGGGTTGCCACTGCACCACACATTACAGAGATATTATTCAAACCCCTAATCTAAATCTTGTCATACATCTGTACCTCCTGCAAAAATTGAAAAACACCGGACAGGAGGACAGACTTATCGCCCAATTGACGCACAATGTCATGCGAAAGATGGAAACGACGACGAAAACCATCAAGATGGCAACAATCAACAAGGAAGTGCCGAACCGTAAGTGGCCGCCGACACCAATAACATTCAGGAGGGTCAACCCCCCCGCAAAAGGAAACAGTGATTAAGTCGAGTGTGACCAATGCGCAGACCGTATCACGCTACGTTTCATTTAACTACGAGTGCTAGAATGCGTAAATATCCCACTCGTAGAGTGTACAGTAACTGTGTAGAGTCTACAAGTGTAATATCTACATGTTTTTGCACCCCTAATGCAAGGAAACGTACAGGAATCATATAGTCAGTTTCCTGCAAACATAATTTGGAACAAACTACATAGGAGGCCCATGTTTAAAAGAAAAAAGACAGGAAAAATGTGAAAAGATTTCGTATGAAAATTGATCCACGAAGTTGCAGGAATACTTTTCAAATTCATTGATTTCTTAAAACGCTAGCTTCCAGGGCTGCAACCAGAGCAACCCCCCCCCCCCCCCCCTCCAACTACAGAAGGTAGCCATTCTTTTTTCTTTTTTTTTATTGTGGTGATTTCGTGTTTCGCCTTCTGAGTCACCGGCAGTTCACAGGCGTGCCAGATAGTTGATACTTTACCACTGCCTTGTTAAAATATAATTCTGGCTATGTTGAAATAACTGGCCTGCAGCAGGAAAGCTAAATTCACAACATTTTTCCCAAACGACTTAACAAAGGACGAAATATGGAGCGATAGTTATAATGTGGACACTCCCATGTCCTACGGGTGTCTATTTATTTATTAACTCCTGCTAAGAGCAATAACATTAGTGAAACATAGAAGGTGTCCACAAATTATTCACTCCGTAAAGAAATTAAATAAAAAAAAAAACGAAACAGGTATTGAAAAACTAGAAAGTGCCAACTGTTTAATAATTTAAAAGTTTTTTTTTTTTTTTTTTACAGAATTTCTGGTGACGATAGCCTCTCAATAAATCTCCACATGCGACCTTTTGTAGCATGGAGATTATCCAGTCGAAAATCGAAATCACCATACGTTTGATATGGATTTTATCACCTGGGTGATCTTGGCCCTTTATTCCTGCACACAAGTTACCGTTCTTGCATACACTTTGTCCTTAATAAAGCCCCACAAGCAAAACCAGGGTAATAAACATGGTACCAGTAAAATAATATGCTTAAAAATGTTTAGGGGGGGGGGGGATTGAGGCTTAATGGCGCGTCGACAACTTGGTCATTCGCGCCAACCTCAGTCACAGTGCAGTGGTCCGGGTTGCCACTGCACCACACATTACAGAGATGTTATTCAAACCCCTAATCTAAATCTTGTCATACATCTGTACCTCCTGCAAAAATTGAAAACACCGGACAGGAGGACAGACTTATCGCCCAACTAACGCGCAATGTCATGCGGAAGATGGAACCGACAACGAACACCATCAAGATGGCGACAATCAACAAGTAAGTGCCGGACCGTAAGTGGCCGTCGACACCAAGAACATTCAGGAGGGTCAACCCCCCGCAAAAGGAAACAGTGAGTAAGTCGGGTGTGACCAATTCTCAAACGGGCCAACACAACCTCCTCACGGCAACTGCGGCGACACGCCGAGTGCCACTCCTCGACAGTGCCTTTAATGGCCCGTAACTTATTACCGTCCTGTCTGTCCCACAAGGTTTGCCAAAAAGCTTGTAACCTCAGACGCAGAGTTGGAAAGGCATCTGAGGGAACAAGGCTGAGATCCCTACCGAGAGGGCCAGAAAGGGCCCCTTTCGCAGCAGAATCAGCTTGTTCATTCCCTGCTATCCCAACATGGCCCGGGATCCAGCAGAAAAGCACGGTTTTCCGCTGGCCAGGCAAGCGGGAAAGCAAAGCTTGGACACGTTGTGTCAAGGGGTTCCGAGGATTGTAATTCGCCAAGGACTCTAGGTCACTCATGGAATCACTAAAGACAATGAAATGCGTGCCCTGAAGGTCACGGATCCATTCCACCGCCAAACCAAGAGCCAAAAGCTCTGCAGAGAACACAGAATAGCCTGATGGAAGGCGATGGGCAACCGTTACACCCTTACACACACAAGCACACGCCACGCCAACGTCGGACTTCAACCCATCAGTAAACAGGCGCAGATAACCGGCGTACTGAGAACTCAGCCGCCGGAACTCCTGTAAGTACCTTGCTGGTAGAGTGGAACCCTTCGGGAGGGACGCCAGAGCAAAAATGAAACTGCTACCTGGGACAAGCCAAGGGGCAACTGGCATTCTCCCAAGCCTCAAGACGCAGGGCATTTCAAAGGCTATCTCCTGACAGGACTGCTGAAGCCTATCGCGGAAATCACCGTTACCCACCCTGCGTCTACCGACTCGCAAGTCTGGCCCAAAAACCATGGGCCAAGCAGGAGTGGATTGCACAGCATGCAAACGCACAGCATACTGAATGGCAAGCTGTCGCCGACGAATGGCCAAAGGTGGCTCCGAGGCCTCAGCATAGAGGCTGACCACTGGAGAAGTTAGAAAAGCCCCAGTCGCCACACGCAGGCCACTGTGATGCACAGTGTCCAACATCCGGAGAGTGGAGTCACTAGCCGAATCATAGACCATACCGCATAATCAAGTTTGCTGCGGACAAGGGCTCGATAGAGGCGCAACATGGCAGCGCGATCGGCACCCCATGAAGTGCCCGACAGGACCCGCAAGATGTTAAGCGCCCGCAAAGCCTTGTCTTTAAGCTGACGTAAGTGTGGAAGCCAAGACAACCTGGAATCGAACACCAGACCCAGGAAACGTGCCTGTGGGACAACAGGAATTTGTGCCTGTCCCAAGTACAGGCAAGGATCCGGGTGCAGTGTTCGTTGGCGGCAAAAGTGGATGCACACAGTCTTGTCCGGAGAAAACCGGAAACCATTACTTACCGCCCAGGTCTGGACTTTGTTAATTGCGAGCTGTAGCTGCCGTTCGCAGGTCTGCATGCGAGCTGCCCGAAAGCGCAGGCCGAAGTCATCGACAAACAATGACTGGGGAACAGCAGTTTGCTGAGCAATGGGGTTGATCCCTATAGCAAACAAGACGACACTAAGAACACCTCCTTGAGGCACACCATTCTCCAAGACAAACGGGCGGGAAAGAGTCGCCCCGACACGAACGCGAAAAGAACGGCCTGAGAGGTAAGCAGAAAGCAACAGTGGCATCTGTCCCCTCAAGCCATAGTTACAGAGATTACAGAGAATCCCATAACGCCACGTCGTATCATACGCCTTCTCCAAGTCAAAGAAAACCTGAACCAGATGATGACGCAGGCGAAAAGCCTCCCTCACATCTGATTCAAGGGCAACTAGATGATCGATAATTGACCGAAACCGTCGAAAGCCACACTGGGACACAGATAAGAATCCCCGTGATTCCAACACCCACACCAACCGCTCACTGACCATCCGTTCCATAAGTTTACAGACACAGCTAGTCAGAGCGATTGGGCGATAACTGGAAGGAGAAGTAGGGTCTTTGCCCGGATTTACAATCGGGATGACCACTGCAGTCTTCCACGCTGCTGGAATAGAGCCCTCTGCCCACACACGGTTGAACATCCCCAGCAAGAACTGCTGGGAGCCAAGGGTCAGATGTTTCAACAGTTGATAGTGAACATCATCAGGCCCCGGGGCGGAGTCATGCGACTTGGACAAAGCTGAAACAAATTCCTGCCAGGTAAATGGTAAATTGTACTCCTCTAGCCCATCGGAGCGAAAGTCAAGAAAGCGAGCCTCTTCTCTACGCTTAATCCCGAGGAAACCAGGATCATAATGGTCATCACTCGAGACCCGCGCTTGGCACACTAGCAAATGTTTAGGGAGAAATCAGCTTTCGACTGGATATTCTCCAAGCAACAAAAAGCGAGCAGGTGGAGGTTTATTAAGAGACCATCCATCATCACCAGAAATGGTGGAAAAAACATTTTGAGTTAATAAACAGTTGACACTTTAGTTTTTCAATATCTGTTTTCGATTTTTTACATTTAATTTCTTTATGGGGTGAATAATTTGTGGACACCCTGTATAGCTAAACTATGTAATTGACAAAATCTCAGTTGAATTTGAATGTGACTGACTTGAGGTTGATCTTATGCATGTATTTATTTGTCAGTTTTGTATTTGGATCTCTTTTTGAACTCATTGTTCTTCACGATACGTTGCTGGATCATGGTGGGTGAAATTATATTTTCAATATCTCATTATTGATTTATTCATGTAGAATGCGAAGCAGCCCATGAACGTTCTGTTAAAAAAAAAAATTTTTTAGGAACATCTGAAACCACTGATGCTCGTTAAGATGTTCGAATCAATTAAACATTACTAATGTTTTTTCCAATGAGAGGGGGGGGGATTGAGGCTTAATGGCGCGTCGACAACTTGGTCATTAGCGCCAACCTCAGTCACAGTGCAGTGGTCCGGGTTGCCACTGCACCACACATTTAGACAAGATTTAGATTAGGGGTTTGAATAATATCTCTGTAATGTGTGGTGCAGTGGCAACCCAGACCACTGCACTGTGACTGAGGTTGGCGCTAATGACCAAGCTGTCGACGCGCCATTAAGCCTCATCTCCCCCCCCCCAAACCCCTAATCTAAATCTTTCAATGAGAGTGAAGTATAGAAATTGAAGGGGCAAACCCAGGGATTCGAACCGTTAAACCTCCGGTCTTCGTCGGGGGTGTGTGTGGGTGGTGAGATGATGTCCAGTATAGGCTACAGCAGATACCATAGTCGCTAACAGAAGCTGGCAATGCCCAACAACTACCCTAACAACAGGAATACAACAGGTTTAGCTGTTGTCAATTTTTTATGTATGCCATATGTTCAAAGCAGGAAATGATATGTCATTTTTCTAACATTGGTTATTTTTTTTCTTTTTAGGCTATGACATGGCCTGCCCTGAGTGCAATAGTGTCTTCAAACGTCCGCAAAATTTACGTGAACACATGTATATCCATGAGGGACGTTTTAGGTGTGATGTCTGTGGAAATTGCCTGAATTCCGCTCGAAATCTTAAATACCACCGCCTAAGTCACCTCAGTCCTACCGAGAAGAAATCTTTGATCCGTTGTGTTTCCTGTAAACTTACGTTCGATTCGTCACAGCAGCTGGAGTCCCATAATTACCATGTTCATAATTACCGTTTTCACACCGACTGAAAATAAACTGAAATCCAATATCTCTTTGAAAAGTTAGTACACTGACAACCAAACATCAGTACACTGAGAAAACCTTTACGAGAGACCTCACTGCCTGTAAAACATGACATAATAAAGACTAAAATGTAGCTTTTCTAGCACAAGATCTTTAATGTTATTACAGACATATTTTTTTTATGATGTAAATAAACAGCGAAAATTATACACTAAAAATAACTAAGTTCTCTAATCCTTTACTGTGAACTGATATTTCAATGAGATGATATCAGGGAAGTTCAAGCCAATGATTCCTGATCATTGCACGGACGTCTGAGCCATCTCTCCAATGCCTTCATTGAGATGATGACATGGAAATTCAACCTCATGACTCCTGATCGTCGCAGAGACGTCTCAGCCATTTCCCCAAGCATTTCATTCAGATGAAGACACGGAAATTCAAGCCAATAACTCCTGATCATCGCACAGACCTCTGAGCCATCTCTTCAAGGACTTCATTGACATGCTCGGAAATGCAAGCCAATAATTCCTGATCATCGCACAGACGTCTGAACCATCTCTCCAAGGACTTCATTGACATGCTCGGAAATTCAAGCCTATGACTCCTGATCATCGCACATACGACTGTGGCATTGAAATTCATGCCAATGGACTTCTGATCATTGCACAGACCTCTGAGCCATCTCGTCAATGACATTGTGATGATGACACGGAAATTCAAGTTAATGACTCCTGATCATCGCACAGACGTCTGAGCCATCTATCCAAGGACTTCACTGAGATGATGCCACTGAAATTCAAGCCAATGACCCCTGATCATCGCACAGACGTCTGAGCTATCTCTCCAATGACATTGAGATGATGACACCGAAATTCAAGCCAATGACCCCTAATCGTCGCACAGACATCTGAGCCATCTCTCCACGGACCTCAGTGATTCTAATCCCCACACCCCTCATCATAACTAAATATGAATGCATTAAACAGCATTGGTAGTAATTAAATTCATAATAACAAAACTGCTTGTGTTGACAACAAACAAAAAGAATGCTTATCCAATTTTCTTTTAGCTTTAGTCGATAAAAATTCAATACAAACAAATGTGTTATTCTCCATTATGTAGGTCTTACAGCAAAGACTTCTGAAGCTTAGCTGTTTTTGGTATATAATGTTTTATTATCGAGGTACAGTTCCTCCTTTACTCCAGAATAAATCACAGTGATTTTTGTACGTTAGAGACAAACCTATAGAATCCTCAGGTAAACTCCAATTTAAATTGTTGTGTACCCCGGTATAACCTGTCTCATACCCTATCCAAGAAATTTGAAGAAAGAGTCGATGATTTAAAAAACGGTGTCTAGGGTTTTTTCTTTTCTTTATGAGTTACCTTGATCTGAAAAGCCCCTTAGTGTATATGAACACACGTGAAAACCTGTTATAGTAAGCACTGTTCTGGCTACTGGTCTTTGGTGTTTTGCGTAAAACACAAAAACAGTTTAGTATGGATGCTGAAAGAATCAAACCCACTGGTTTCCTATCACGTGTTACTTTTCTCTGTTTACTTAGCGTCATTACACTCAAAAGAATGAAAGGTCTACAGGAACTTCGAACAGTTCTGTTACAGTATTGCATTAATTTAATAACCCTTTGTGTTTCTCTGTTTGGCACACGATAACGTTCGTAATTTTGATCTGATTTGGTTGAAATTCCCTTACCACAACTACTAAAAAAACAGCGCAGCCATCCAACGGAAAACCGAATATCACCGAAAATATCTGTGTACGGAATTAACCTTCGAACTCGTGCATTTCATGCTGCTTTGGTGCATGAAATGCACGAGTTCGAAGGTTAATTCCGTACACACATATTTTCGGTGATATTCGGTTTTCCATTGCTGGCTGGAGTGGTTTTTAGTAGTAGTGGTTAGGGAGTCCTCAAGGCTAGTGGCCCCAAACACTACATGAACAACACAATCACATCTACCATATTACACCACACTCACAGTTCTTTTAGTGTGAATTACGCAAAAAATAATTACAATTGGCAAAGGAAACCTTGGTGAATGATAACTACTGCCGATTTCATACGTTTTGAAGCAATGCAGTTACTCTTTTATTATTTCTACCGCAAATCTCGCACGTAGGGGCAGACCTTTCCAGACACGCTCATAAACATCGTCGTTGAATTTGTTCACTTGATTCGGAGTTTGCTTGTAGTGTTCACTTCAGTGTTCACTTGCTTCATATTCAGAGCTTGATGTGTAAGATGGAAACAAGAGTATCGAAAATAAACTAATGTATTATAGCATCTCTCACTCTAATGAATAAATGTGATATTCAGAACTCAATTATAGTTCTATTCCTATTCTTCGTTATATGTTCCCTATTTCAGTGGTCTGCTATTGTTTGGGTGATTTAAGCAGTCAGTTACAATTGTTTCAGAGCCCAAAAAGGCATTTTTCATTATACGGTGTTGTCACATATGTTTTCTCTTCAGTGTTCACTTGCCTCATATTCAGAGATAGATATGCAAGATGGAAATAAGAATATCGAAAATAAACTAATGTATTACAGCATCTCTCGCTGGGATGACTAAATGTGATATTCAGAACTCAATTATAGTTCTATTCCTATTCTTCAATATACGTTCCCTATTTCAGTGGCCCGCTATTGTTTAGAGGGTTTAAGCAGTCAATTACAATTGTTTCAGAGCCAAAACGGCATTTTTCATTAGGCTCTGTTGTCACATATGTTCCGTTTCAGGGATCACTTGCTTCGTATTCAGGGAGTGCTGTGTAAGATGGAAATGAGAATATCGAAAAATAAACTAATGTATTACAGCATCTCTCACTCGAATGAACAAATGTGATATTCAGAACTCAATTTTAGTCTAGTTCTATTCCTATTCTTCGTTATATGTTCCCTATTTCATCCCTATTTGTTCGTTATATGTTCCCTATTTCATCTCTCGCTCGGTTGAATAAATGTGGTATTCAGAACACAATTATAGCCCAATTCTATTCCTATTCTTCGATATATGCTCCCTATTTCAGTGGTCTGCTGTTGTTTGGGGGTTTAAGCTACCAGTTATAATTGTTTCAAAACCAAAATAGTCATTTTTCATTACACTCTGGTCTCACATAATATGTGTTTGTTTATTCCAGAACGAACGCACCAGTGCCTGGAATGTGGAAAAATTTTTACGTCATCAAATAATCTGGCCAAACACGTGCACATTCACCGTGGACGCTACCAATGCCAGATATGTGGAAAATGTCTCAATTCTTCCAGAAATCTGGAAAACCATTCCCTCCAACATCTTCCATCTGAAGAGCGACAGAAGTATTTGATTTGTTCGATCTGTAATCGAATATTTCAGTCAAAACAAGAATTAGCAGAACATCTACAAATGCCCCATCCACGTGCCCAAAAGCGACTGAATAGGACCGATTGGGCTTATATGTAATTACTATGTGTTTGTGTAGTTACTATGTGGTGAAAGTGTTCAGGACGTTACAATGTACGAATAAATTATCTTTTATCTGACTTAGTAAGTAACTCATTTTCATTGCTGAATAAACTTTTAGTCTACACGCTGCGTAAGTTGCAAAGTATACAAGTGACGCCAGGGCCGAACACCACGACCACACTTCAGGATCTCATCCTCTATCCCTCCCGCCCACACCACTAATTTTGCAACTTGATCCATGTGACATGTTTTCTTTTAATCCAAGTAAATTGATCTGCGTAAGTTGCAAAGTATAAGTGACACCAGTGCCGGACCCATGAACCAGATGTTGCTTATAATTTGTGTTAATGCCGCAATTTTACATGGGTGTTCTTGTTTCACTTGTTTTAATTTTTTTTCTACGTCCAGTACGCCTTAACGATTTTGTGCATTGGGCGAATTCAGTTAGGTTTCAATCTTCTACCGGATTTTCCTCACGTCTCTCGCTGGATCTCCCCCGCCCCCACCCATGCCCGCTACACCCGCCACTGATTTTACAACCTGATCCCTGTTGTAAAAAGGGAAATTGTCGAATTAAGGTCCTTTTCAAGGATAATATTTTATTTTTTAATTCAAATAAATTGTGCTGCAGTGAAACGATCAAGCAATTGATCAGAGAGTAGTAAAGCGTTTTTTGTAAAGTTTCATTTCGTAAACAAATGATAACTTGTAGCTACTCTTGAATTTTTCTTTCGTTTATGTTATTCGCCACATTTACTAACAATTCACCAGCAATGCCAATGTTAAAATATGGGTCATCGGTCCTCTCGATTGCTCTCTAGACAACAATACTGTCAACAGTAATGATGTTTCTATCACATATCCATCGGACCAACTTCTGATGTGATGGAACGTATAAGTGAACGCCAGACCTGAATACCATATACCACAATTTTTATGGGTTTTCTTGTTTCACTTAGTTTAAGAATGTTTTTCTTTGCGTCCTACTCTGTATGCTCTTGCTTTTTTTGTGGATTACACTAATTCATACAGGTTCCATTATTCACAACTGTAGCATTGATTTAAAATAAGCAATTATTTTCTTAAATACTAAGAAACAACGAATAAGTTGAAGAGGTTGTCACAAATATAAGCCGGTGGCACATATTTGCCGACAATTGTGTTAATAATAAAATTAGTGAAGTGTGTATTGTTGAGATAATCTGAGTAGCCTACCAATGAAACTTGACCATTTTCAAATTGTTGTGTTGTTATTCAACTACCTCAAAGGAAGCTTTTCAAGTTTCAGAGTGATTTAATGCTTTCTAGCTGTACCCCGGTATAACATACGCCGGTCTAGCCGGTTCCCGCGTAGCTGAGTGAAATACTGTAGTGGGCAGTATGGAATGAAAAGGGTGCCGACTGCCCCCTGCTTCCTCCTCCGAATTCCCCCGTGGCCTACCCAGTTGTGTGTTCTAATTTTCCCCCATGCTCTCCCCCCCCCCCCCATAACCCCTTTCCTGTCCCGCACCACCTCCCCCGTCCCCGTACCCGCATTCCCTTATTGAGTGGTCTGAATATCCCCATTCCTGCTCCCCCTCCATTTTAACTCATGCTGATTTGTTTTGTTATGGAAGTAAATGTCTTTTTTCAATGCCCGTTTCACCGTTCTGATACCAAGCGCAATAAACCCAACAACGGTCGTGTATGCAGTGATTGTTACTGAACCAACTTTGAAACTCTTCAAGTCTGCTCTAAGATGTAGCATTATTAAAGCAATATTTCGATTGTTACTGATTGTTACAGGCCACACCCGTTTGTTTGTCATTGTCGGTCGCTCGCCCTCTTTCGTTATAGTGCATAATGATGAATTTGCTTGCCCAACCTAAGCGTATTGTATATATAGATAGATGAAAGTGCCAAAAATGGAAAAGTTGATAGTTTAGCAGACACTTTCGTACGCTGCAACGAATGAATGTTTATTAGGAATTCCGCATGATTGTTTTTGTGCACATAATAAAAGGGTGGTTTTTCTTAATTGCGACAACAAAAATATGAATGCAGTAACGTTGGTTGAAACAGGAGTGAATATATGGAAATAAATGGGGTGCAGCCATCATTAGCCAGCCAATGACCTCTTGTGTTCCTGCTGGGGCACTAAGATTGTCTAATAATTTCGATGCTGGTTACCATATTGTCCCTTGTCAAACGTGACTTTGAGGCCACACCTCAGTCGAATTTATTGGACTGATTGGCTTTCTCTCAGTTATTTCAGTAATATAATGAGTTTTACGATTTTGCATGGGTTATTACCAGTGGATCTACCCTTTTATGAGCAGACATCCTTTTCGTCCACCAGAGGCCATTCCTGGAAGATGCGTGTCGAGCTCACTCACCTGGATTGTCGGAAGTCATTCTTTGCCGTGCGTGTGGTTCCAGTTTGGAACTCGCTCTCCGAGGAGGCAGTCTCAATCTTCAAGAGAAAGCTACTTAGCTGTGACCTCGACAAATTCCTTAAAAGGACTTACTAACTCATTTTATAACTTTCCCATAACACAATTTCACTTTTTCTCTCTTTTCCTTTTAACGATGGGAACGGTATTAGTGGCCTGCCCATCCGTAACGCCACTCCCACTTTTTGCTGAGAATAAACCTTATTATTATTATTATTATTATTATATGGACTTTAAAAATCACTTTCTCATTATTGGACGTAGTTTTATATTGATGATTTTCTGATTTGTTGTTATTATTTGTTGTTTTCAGGCTGGGAAATTCAGCAAGAGCAAGACTACAACTACTCACCAATCGTGATTAACCAAATTGTTCCTAGAGAACATGCATGCAACCATTGCCCGAGGTTATTTGTGTCCCGAAAATCCTTGTTGAACCATCTCAACATTCATATTGAACGTTTCAAATGTTCGGAATGTGGTCATTGCTCCAATAGCAAATTGGGATTAGAAAAACACATGCGCTCCCACATGCGTCAGAAGGGCCTACTGTAGTGCGGCAGCAAAGAAATCACTATTGCTTCATATGCCAGTGGAAATCAAGATCAACGGCACGTACAACATAAACACACAGTAATGCAACTTACGTAATAGATTTCAGAATTCTTTATGTCCGTGCTTAGGGCTGCATCAAAATGTCTACTACCATCCAACTCCAGACTTAAATAACAAGGAAGGAAGTAGTTTACACCAAAAAAAAGTTGCGCGCTAACTATTGCACAGTAGCATTAGTTTGCACATAATTAACACTGTGTATTCATTTTTGTACTTTGGTTTTTGCATTGAATAATAAAATAAGTGCATACGTTTGTTATTTTGCACGACTAGTTAGTAACCTACCATGATAGCAAGATATGTTACGATGACCTGCGACGTCATTGGTGAAATCATTTTTTCTAGGTTTTGTTCTAATCTTTATTAATAAAATCGAGTTGTCGCGTAGGATGGACGGCAACGAGACGGCCACAAGACGGCCGCCACAAGACGGCCGCAAGTAATTGATATAGCACATATCCGTTTTCATTGTCGGCCGCTCGCCCTTTTTCTTTGCTACCGTGGCAAAAATGAGCCCGCCTCAAATACGCCTTTGTATAAATAGACATTGGAGACATTGTAAGGGAGGATTAAACAAACGAAGCTTCAACAATCAGCAAGGTACAAAGGCGTACTTATTATTTCACATGCACAAAGGCGTATTTATTTATTTCACATGTACAAACGCGTATTCCAACCATTTTTCCAGGAAAGAATCATATGTAATCTAAGTGTATGGACTCCGGAACAAGGGATATGCTGAATGAGGGAGTGAAGCAAACGAAAAACACCGTTTGCTAGCCAGGGTACGCAAAAACACATAGATGGGATACACGCATTCCGTAACAAACACATGAGGAAGGAAATCGTCCCAGTGTTTTTAACGGTGCATCAAACACCACCCGTGCGTAGCACGTGCTTCCGCTAGTTTTGTAATATACACGAGTTTACAGACGTCAATACGGGTGGATCTTGCATTAAAATTCTCAATAGACGAGTAAGAACATCACGCACTGCATCAGCAAACAATTTTTAATTTTCAGATGTGCTATTCATTCATATCCCGTACCAAAAGCACTTAAAAATCTCTGAATAGGGTCGTCACACAGTGGTTAAAGTCGCAGTTTGCTGAAGTAGTGCGGGATTCTCTTACTCATTCGTCTGATGAGAATTTGAATATATAGTCCTGTACGGTTATTCATCAAACACTGGTATACATAAAATAAAGCACAAATACCCAGAATTCGGAACATTAAAAGCCAGGAAGTACACACACAAAAACCAGGAAATTGAAAACATGACGTTTTGGCTTAAAAACCAGGGCCGTATTCAACTTATGTAAGAAATTCAAATCTATAATATAATTTGTTATAGTTTGTTCCACATTATGTTTTCAGGAAACTGACGATGAATGCAAAAAACACTTAAATATCCTACTTGACAAGTCGACAAGTGTGACATCCACATAGTTTTGCACTTGTAGTGCAAGGAAACGTGGTGTCATGCAGTCAGTTTCCTGCAAACATAATGTTTGGAACATGGAACATGTAATAGGAACAGCCTATAGTGCCCAGAATGCTATTGGTTGTGATGATAAGGAAAGGTTTGCTTTGTTTTGTTTATTACTTTATGGAGCCGAACCGTAGCCTGGTTGTCTGCCCACTACAAAGATGATGAGAGGGACAATTTATTAGAGGGATGGGACTCGACAACGGGTTATCGTGGATACCGTGGCTTCTACGGAATTATCAGTATCAAGTGGTGTACCGCAGGTTTCCGTGCTGAGCCCATTACTGTTTGTTACATTCCTAAACGATCTGACCCCACCTGGCGCGGAGTCCCGACCTTGCTTCAAATAATTCGCAGATGATTTGAAATCCAGTACCAACATTACTAGTTTCCAGGATGCCTCTGCACTTATGATTGACATCCAGTATGTCCACCATTGGTCCATTGCTTGGCAATTGCCCCTCTCACTTGATAAATGTGGGTCCTACATATAAGCTATTCAAACCCTCCTACATATAAGCGATTCAAACCCATCTTTCCAGTACGCCCTTGCGGCCAGACCATTGAAGCGAATGGACCTCGTAAAGGACCTTGGTGTTTGATTGACACCCAACCTTAAAGTGTTCTGGCACTGTGTGAAAGTCGCGTCGACGGCATATCGAAGACTTGCTATTGTGAAACGCTGCTTTAAAGCAGCAAATTCGGTTACCCTTGTCAGGATATTTGTTGTATTTGTTCGCCCACTTCTGGAGTATGCTAGTCCGGTCTGGTCACCACATCTCATAAAGGACGTGGTTTGCTTGGAGGCGGTACAGCCCTTATTCACATGCGGGCTCCCGGGATTCAGACATCTTGAACCAGGCGAACGTCTCTGTACGGCTGGTTTGGCACCCTTGGAGCTCCATCGTTTCAAGGCGGACCTCATCCTGGTCTTTAAAATCGTCAAGGGACTCGTACCGATTGACGTCCCTTTCTTCAAACGTTCTGCAACAGGTAGGACTAGTGGCCACTGATTTAAGCTTCTTAGTCAGCAATCCCACACCGAGTGTCGAAGGAACTTCTTTGCACTGCGAGTGATTGAGCAGTGAAACTCCTTGATCGAGGAGGCGGTCTCTGCAACTACTCTGGCTGCTTTTAAGC
>JAHWFP010271774.1:0-28675 GCA_023313725.1 Lithobius niger
CACAACCCAGACGGCTACATGATGTGAGCTCTCTCGTTTTGTTGGAAAAATAGGGCCTATCTAATTGTTTACGTATGGACACAAATAACGCATTCGTTGTCGTGCCCTCCCTTTCATATCATTCTCTTCCTTCTTCAGAGTTTCAAAGTATTTAGAATGATGCTCACGGCCAAAAATAAATAAATGAAAGGTGAATTCCTTGTAATGAACGTCCAGTTTAAAAAGTAAACATTCTTGTGACATTGAGGACTTTTTTTTATTTACAAGGCGAGAACATTTGCTGTTCAGTTCAAAACAATAAAGTTCACTACGCTGTATGGATTAAGAGGTCTTCAGAGATTACGAAAAATTGGCGGAAGCTACGTGGTAGGTTGACGGCACTTAGAAAAAAAGACTCACACATTGCAGTGGATGCTGTAAACTGATGAAACTAGTATGCAGCTCCACTCCGGCTATTCCGATCTAGTAAAAATTGTGAGATATTCTAACAAACATATGAGGAAAGATTATAGATAGAAACGCATTAATATACAGGGTGTAACTGAAAAGTCTGGCCAAACTTTCAGGGTCCATGATCAAAAATAGGACTAAAAGTCCTATGAACATGGGTTAGGAAATGAACCTATCTGGGTTAGGAAATGAACCTATCTGGGTTAGGAAATGAACCTATCTTTACAACCCCCCTCCAATTTAAGGGTAAAACGTTGAAATTCCCCACAAATTCTCCACACTGCTCCATCTGCAACGCTTTGAGGCCTCATAATAATATTAAATTAAGCACGGACTTGCAAGAATCTATATAACTAAGGTCAATTTTTTTGTGGGAGTGTCCGCAGTGGGAATCTCGGCAGATGTAGAGACGTCACAGTATTTTCATGCAAACGGACAATCACAACAATTCTCTATAAACCGGGCTTTGCATGTGGGTTGCCCTAGTGAGATACTAACCTATGTTTATTTGCAAGGATTAGGAGGAAAGTTATGAGAGATTTCACTTTTTTACGCTTAACCCAGGGTGCCTGTAACTGAAAACGGATGAATGTCCATACCCATGTTTGTAGGACTTTTTTGTCTTATTTTTTATTATGGACTACACCATGAAAGTTTGGCCAGATCTTTCGGTTACAGGAAAAAGCATAGGGCACCATTTTCATTCCATGGTCGGTAACGTAATCAAGAAATTGAAACAGCTTTGTTTCAGTACAATAAATTAATAAAATTTAATAAAACATGTTTAAATTCAACCAGACTTTGCATTCCAAACTATGTCGAATTCATGGATAAGACATTTAGAAGAAGTGATACTCCAGCAAGGATTCAAGATAAGATCGTAGTTTTTTCTTTGTTTGTTTGTCCAGTGGGAAAATTGATAATCCGTATTTCATGAAAAGCAGCGGGAAGCTCGATAATGTTTATCTTTTTAAAGTCCGTAGAGGGAATGTCAGAGGCTTGGGCGATGGGAGATGGTGGTGTTTAACTTGTAAGGACTTTAAAAAATAACTAGGGCAGCCTCCCGTATATAAACAGTTTTTTAAAGCATTGTTGTGATTTCTCGTTTGCATGAAAATACTGTGATTTTCAGTTAGCAGTCGTCCAAACTTTCATTAGATTTTGTGAGGTCCATGTTTAAGAGACAGAGGCTGGATCCCCGTTTGCATGAAAATATCGTGGCTAGAAAAAACATGACGTCATCAGTGCTGTGTATCTTTGTTGAAAATAAATAGACACAAATTGTCGTAAATAATATTAAGGAAAATTGGACATTAGCCATTAGCGAAAATTATACACTAGAAATAACATAGTTCAGTAAACCACCTTTATGCACTTACGTTTCGTCGGAGTGGCATGACCCGACTTCGAACCGGCTACCGAGTTTGCCCCTGATCACTTGCATGGCGCCTTAATCGCTATTATAGCAATTAAGGCGCTATGCAAGTGATCTGGGGCGAACTGGGTAGCCGGTTCAAATCCGGGTCATGCCACTCCATCGAAACGTAAGTGCATAAAGGTGGCTTACTGAACTACGTTATTTCTTTTGTTTAATTTTTGCTAATGGCTAATTTCCAATTTTTCTTTTTTGAAAAAAGAGTTCGAGTTCTTACTTGCACAGACAATTCAGTTTGAAAGACACACAAGCAAACACAATAATTAAGAGAATAGAGATTCCGACTGCGTACTAAGATTATCGAGATTCCCGTTGGCGACTTTCAACAGAATAAGGATTATCGACATTCCCTCTGCTGTCAACCTGACACAAACAAACAAACAAAAACTAAGTTCTTAGTTATATAGATTGGTAGATGTAGTGACGTCACAGTATTTTCATACAAACAGAAAATCACAACAATGCTCTATTATACCAGCCATATACGGAGGCTTCCCAGTCTGTAAAACTAAGGTCGTACGTTTTTGTTTGTTTCTGTGTACGCAATGGGAATCTCGATACTCGTATTTATATTGTTTTTTGAATGTCTTTTAAACGGAACTGTCTGTATAAGTAATGATTCGAACTATCTTTTCAACAAAGAGGCACAGTACTGATGACGTCATGAGTTTTTTTCCAACTGTGTTTCCAAAATGCAGTAACCCTACAGTATTTTCATGCAAACGGGAAAACATAACAATGGTCTATAAAACTGGCCGTATACTGGTGGAGGGCGGGGGGCTGGAAGGGTGCCCTAGTCTTTACTAGGATCAATCTGTATAACTAAAATCGTAGCTTTTTTTGGTTTGTTCGCAGTGGGAATCTCTATAATCTTTATTCTATTGAATTCCGTAGTCGGAATCCTGGAGGTTTGGGCCCCTGGGGGGGGGGGGGGGGGAATTGAGGCTTAATGGCGCGTCGACAACGTGGTCATTAGCGCCAACCTCAGTCACAGTGCAGTGGTCCGGGTTGCCACTGCACCACACATTACAGAGATGTTGTGCAAATCCCGAATCTAAATCTTGTCATACATCTGTACCTCCTGCAAAAATTGAAAGACACCGGACAGGAGGCCAGACTTAACGCCCAACTGACGCGCAATGTCATGCAGAAGACGGAAACGACGGCGAACTCCATCAAGATGGCGACAATCAACAAGTAAGTGCCGGACCGTAAGTGGCCGTCGACACCAATAACATTTAGGAGGGTCAACCCCCCGCAAAACGAAACAGTGAGTAAGTCGGGTGTGACCAATGCGCAAACGGGCCAACACAACCTCCTCACAACGACTGTGGTGACACGCCGAGCGCCACTCCTCGACAGTGCCTTTAATGGCCCGTAATTTATTACCATCCTGTCTGTCCCACAAGGTTTGCCAAAAAGCGTGTAACCTCAGACGCAGAGTTGGAAAGGCGTCTGAGGGAACAAGGCTGAGATCCCTACCGAGAGGGCCAGAAAGGGCCCCTTTCGCAGCAGACTCAGCTTGCTCATCCCCTGCTATCCCAACATGGCCCGGGATCCAGCAGAAAAGCACGGCTTTCTGCTGGCCAGGTAAGCGGGAAAGCAAACCTTGAACACGTTGTGTCAAGGGGTTCCGAGGATTGTAATTCGCCAAGGACTCCAGGGCACTCATGGAATCACTAAAGATAATGAAATGCGTGCCCTGAAGGTCAAGGATCCATTCCACCGCCAAACCAAGAGCTAAAAGCTCTGCAGAAAACACAGAATAGCCTGATGGAAGGCGATGGGCAACCGTCACTCCCTTACACATACAAGCACAGGCCACACCAACGTCTGACTTCGACCCATCAGTAAACAGGCGCTGATAACCGGCGTACTGAGAACACAGCTGCCGGAACTCCTGTAAGTACCGCGCAGGTAGAGTGGAACCCTTCGGGAGGGACGCCAGAGCGAAAATGAAACAGCTACTTGGGACAAGCCAAGGGGCAACTGGTATCCCCCCAAGCCTCAAGACGCAGGGTATTTCAAAGGCTAACTCCTGACAGGACTGCTGGAGCCTATCGCGGGGACCACCCTTACCCACCCTGCATCTACCGACTCGCAAGTCTGGCCCACAAACCACGGACCAAGCAGGACTGGATTGCACAGCACGCAAACGCACAGCAAACTGAATGGCAAGCTGTCGCCGACGAATGGTCAAAGGTGGCTCCGAGGCCTCAGCATAGAGGCTGACCACTGGAGAAGTTCGAAATGCCCCAGTCGCTACACGCAGGCCACTGTGATGCACAGTGTCCAACATCTGGAGAGTCGAGTCACTAGCTGAACCATACACCATGCACGCATAATCAAGTTTGCTGCGGACAAGGGCTCGGTAGAGGCGCAACATGGCAGTGCGATCGGCACCCCATGAAGTGTCCGACAGGACCCGCAAGATGTTAAGCGCCCGCAAAGCCTTGTCTTTAAGTTGACGCAAGTGTGGAAGCCAAGATAACCTGGAATCGAACACCAGACCCAGGAAACGTGCCTGTGGCACAACAGGAATTTGTGCCTGTCCCAAGTACAGGCAAGGATCTGGGTGCAGTGTTCGTTGGCGGCAAAAGTGGACGCACACAGTCTTGTCCGGAGAAAACCGGAAACCATTACTGACCGCCCAGGTCTGGACTTTGTTAATCGCCAGCTGTAGCTACCGCTCGCAGGTCTGCATGCGAGCTGCCCGAAAGCGCAGGCGAAAGTCATCAACAAACAAAGACTGGGGAACAGCAGCTTGCTGAGCAATGGGGTTGATCCCTATAGCAAACAAGATGACACTAAGAACACCTCCTTGAGGCACACCATTCTCCAAGAAACACGGGTGGGAAAGAGTCGCCCCGATACGAACGCGAAAAGAACGGCCTGAGCGGTAAGCGGAAAGCAACATTGGCATCTGTCCCCTCAAGCCATAGTTATAGAGATTACGGAGAATCTCATAACGCCACGTCGTATCATACGCCTTCTCCAAATCAAAGAAAACCTAAACCAGATGCTGACGCAGGCGAAAAGCCTCCCTCACATCCGATTCAAGGGCAACCAGATGATCGATGGTTGACCGAAACCGTCGATAGCCGCACTGGGACGCAGATAGGAATCCCCGTGATTCCAGCACCCAGACCAATCTCTCACCGACCATCCGTTCCATAAGTTTACAGACACAGCTAGTCAGAGCGATTGGGCGATAACTGGAAGGAGCAGTAGGGTCTTTGCCCGGTTTCACAATCGGGATGACCACTGCTGTCCTCCACGCTGCCGGAACAGAGCCTTCTGCCCACACACGGTTGAACATCTCCAGCAAGAACTGCTGGGTGGCAAGAGGCAGATGTTTCAACAGCTGATAGTGAACATCATCAGGCCCTGGGGAGGAGTCATGCGACTTGGACAAAGCTGAAATAAATTCCTACCTGGTGAACGGTAAATTGTACTCCTCTAGCCCGTCGGAGCGAAAGTCTAGAGGGTGAGCCTCTTCTATACCCTTTATTCTGAGGAAACCAGAATCATAATGGTTATCACTCGAGACCTGCACAAACGCAGACGCAAGACAGTCGGCGATATCCGGCACAGAAGAGATCACTGTATTCGCCACCTTCAGCTGTGAAACCGGGGAAGACATGGCCTGCCCCGAGATCTGGCGCACCTTACGCCACAGCTGCTGAGAAGGCGTGGAGCGCATGATCGACGAAACATAAGCTGCCCACGAAGCCCGTCTAGTCTCACGGATGATATACCTGGCACGGGCACGACAGCGCTTAAAGACTACAAAGTTGTCAGTAGTTGGTCTGACTGTAAATGCAGAGCAACTTCTTTAACAGAAGATTTTCATACCTTGCTTCATTTTGTAATCAAGTTTAATTTCAGTGATGACTTTTACTATTTTGTATAAACGTTTTTTTTTGCGAGTCGTGATTGAAATATGTTGTCAGGTGTATAGTATATACTAGTATTGCAGAAAGATTTGTTAGTGATGTAATTGTTAGTGACGTAATTGTACCACACACATAAGTACATTTTGTACTTCATGTGATACATTTATAAATCAATTTACAAAAAATGTTATTATTATTGGCGTTATTATTTTAATTTGTCGTGTTACTAATTTGTGTCCTTTTATTCTTAGTTTTTCTATTAATATCGTAAATTTACCTGACTGCCTTTTGGTCAATTGTTCTACAGCTGTGACTTGCAGGCAGTGGTACCTTGACAGTGCAGTGGAACATTAGTGACGCAGTGGGCGTGTGTCATATTATTACAGTAATTAAAAAAAGAATAATAATAAAACCAAACCAATTGAGGTCACTGAATATCACATATTATTAAGAATGATATTCTTGGGTTATCAAATGGGCAAATGATTTTGTTAATGGTTGAAAATGATTGGAATAGGCAGGGGCATTAAGTAGGTTGATAGTATGCTGATAAATTACTTTACAGTTCGTTTTGCATAAATTTTAAACAATACTCTGTTTTATGGAAGTCTCGGATTTTATGGCAGTTTTCTGTCCTGGAGTAAAATGAAGTATAGAGATGCAAGTAGGAAAAAACCCCAAGGTACACAGTGAGCACATGGAAGGTCGCGGTGTTAACGGCTGACAGCCCTTCCGCAGCCGACCACTTATCGTGGTAAATTTCCTTTATTATTATTATAAACCTGGAGCAAATCCGGTAAACACAACCGAGTGGTTAGCGTCCAAACCAAGCAAATGGAATTTTGAATGCCACGAAGATACTGTTAACTATTTCAATCAATAAGGTCCACGGCATGAGTCGAAGTTAGTGAGCCCTGGCGAGATCACATTTCATTTTGAATTTGAACTTGAAGTAGTATAATTTGTGGAATTTTTGGTGAGTAACGTAAAATAATGTTGTGTCTTCCATATCATCCACTTTCATCCGTGGACTCCGTCAGGGATTTAGGAATCTGGTTTTCAAAGGATCTTAAAGCATCCTTGCACTGCGCTTAAATCGCGGCTCAAGCTCATCGTCGATTAGCAATGGTTAGGAGATACTTCGCAAAATCTCCAGTTGATACCTTGGTTTGGGTATTCAAGATTTATGTATGCCCCATCTTATGCCAGCCCGGTTTGGTCTCCTTTTTTGCTTAAAGATATCGATTGTTTGGAGGCAGTACAGCAACAATTTAGACGTGGTCTACCGGGTCTTCGTGGGTTTTCTCAAGAGGAGCGGTTAACAAAGTTGTGGCTGCAGCCACTTGAGTTGCAAAGACTCTGGGCTGATCTTTTGCTAACTTTTTGTATCGTACGGGGATTTTGTCGGTTGACCTTCCTTTTTTCGAGCTTTCTCCAGGAACGAGTACCAGAGGTCACTCCTTTAAATTATTGGTCCAGGGATCGCGAACGGAGTGCAGAAAACATTTCTTTGCTCTTCGAGTGGTCAAGCCATGGACTCACTTCCGGAGGATGTGGTCAGGGCTCCGTCAGTCCATGTCTTTCGTAAACTTTTACTGCATCTACCACTCACTTGTTACTGGAAACGTACTTTCTAATCTTATTTTAGTTCAGGAGCGGCGTTAGTGGCCCTCAGCCCTGTCGTTATCCTTGCCTTGTGGCTAAAGTTTTTATTATTATTATTATTATTAATAGGATGAAATTACAGTGGAAAGGTGACTATCTCACTACACAACTGGTTTGGTACATGCTGCTTTACCTCTTTTCATCGGCCTTACCGTCTTCACTCAGGTGTAATGTTTTCACTGTGGTAACCTTCCTTTTTGTCCTTGTGTATGCTTAGGTCATAACATAGAAGGGTTTTTGACTAAAATTATAGATTCTCTGAACATATTTATTCTTGGAGAATAAGACATGAAAAAAATGTGATAGAAGAGTGAACACAATGATTCAGTTTGAAGCAAAATCAAAAAAGATTCGTTCCTGCAGTAAATCTGTCCCCCACAAAAATACTACAGTGAAAGAAGAAAAAAGAAACACCGTTAAAATAATAATGTTGGATGTAATTATAGCAGTATATTGTCAGATTATCTATGTATCTATGCTGTTGTGCTACAACACGCTATTTACCGACTTTCTGAAATTGTGACCTCAACAGCAATCGTGACTTTACTTGTAACCCGTCCAGACTATGGTCTGCACAACAATCAAGTCAACAACGTTATCCATAATGCTAAGCGCAACTCATGAGCACATTCTACTTTAAAAAGGTTACACTGTTAAATATTTTCATTCATATCGTACTTGTAAACTGTTGAATCCACACGAGTTTGGTTTGATTTCCAGTTTCTTTCCCAGCAGCCATAATAATCACCAACCCACCTTCTAAGATGTCAAAGGACAATTTCGGCCATTTTCAACTACTGTAGAACCAGTTTTATCCCTAAACCTTCTTGCCTAGATTGAATTTCAACCTAGCATCATCCTATTACCAGCGAAATACGGTAAGCTGTAAAAATTACTCTGTTATTCAATTTCAATTCAATTCTAGACAATTTCGACCGTATTAGTCCATATTATGCGTAATTTTCTAAATCCGTAGCTAGTCGTTAGTCACCGAGCCTGGTAAGTTCGCGAGCCAAAGAATAAACTGCCATTAAATCTGAATCACGACTGGTTTGACTACTTTCTATCTCTTGCAAAAATCATCAGCTATCGATTGAACTTAGATTATTTTCTTGAATACTTTTCCATATGCCCTCCATTGCTTCTTCACTCCCTCAATATATGTGGTGCCATCCAGGTCGTTCTGCTACCGCAGTTCCCACAATATGTTAGAGACTGGTAATATAACGAAGTACTTACAATAGTTTACGATATTTTTACTAGTCCACACATTATATTCTATGATAAGCTCGTACGTTTTTTCTCGTATTATGGGAATATAAACCTTCTTTGCCAGGATATATAAGTTTAGAAATAATATTCTCTTTTCGATTGAGGCAGGTGATAATAATAGACAACAACTCGTTAGACACTAAGATTTTTTTATTATCGCACATTCACCTTTGAGAAACTAAAGCCAACGCAGACACAGATAACTTGAAGATACGAATTTTTAGTTCGTCTGCTTTGTTGACAGAAAACAATATTTTTCATGTACTTCTTGGTTCTGTTATCTATTACCGGTAAAAAGTCCTGAAAGTTAATGTGAAAATAAATCACTCATTCCTGAATTATTTGTCGTATCAAGAACTAACAGCAAGGAGGAAGCAATGTCTATGATTTAGTCAAAGCTATTTTTAAAATTAAAAAAAATATGTACTTCCGCATTTCACAGACTGTGGTTACATTGATGGATATTCACTCCGTTATTTAACTGTCAACAATTCTTTATATATTTGCTGAACTGATAAACCGTCGTTATCACCGTGATATGTTTGAACAAAGGAAGGGAAGGAATGAGCCCTTATCTGGGTAACGATTTATTTTTCAAATCACGTAGAATAGTGAGAGGCAGTTGAAATCAAATTGAGTAGTAGGGAGCGGTTAGTCAAAGTCAACTTCTTTTTGTGATAAAGACATGAAAATGAAAGGAATTACTTGCTGTAGCCAAGCAAATATTTTCAGAAATGGAGCCAACTCGTTATGTATTTTACAGCCTATCAAATATGAATAAAATTGACTTTTTTCCATTACATATATGCCTAATAATGCATAACAAATATGCATAAGTTTTGTTTACTTTCTTTTCTTTTTGGTTTGTTTCGAAAGAATTCAACTTTACTGGAATGAGAATAGGTCTTCTTGTTATACAATAGATCCCTTGATCCATATTAAGGATGTATGATCAAGTAAGGATTACTGGATGAACTTGATTGTATCCAAGACGGAGAAGCAATATCCTTCCTATAAAACAACAAACCCAACAAAAACGAAGCTCGGCTAATAAAATATGTATACAAACCTATTTTCGTTGCCCGTGGGCCTAACCAGCAAAATTCATGAGACAAAAATTAACCTTTGTAATTAAAGGACGAGGTTTCGCCCCTCAGCCATATTTTCATGTTTGAACAAAAATAACAGCCTTGAATTCTATGTTAAAGGAATGAACCCTTCGACTTCTGCATTCATTGGAGAGAGTTAACATCTAATTCATGCAAAAAAAATAATCTCATGCCGTTCTGAGCAACCACATCAGTGTTGCAGGGTGGTCGGTATACGGCCTTGAATCCTAAAATTTTCAGTGGAGACGTTCGAACATTTCAGTCCAAAGGGTAACTGACGAAAGTCGAATTTGTAAGTGTGATGAATTAAATAATGAATGGAAAGGAGCCACAAATGTTTTCTTTGGTCGAACCAGATGGTTTCTGTCCTGAAGTGTTTACCAATAATGTTCAGGTAGAATTTGTGTGTGTTGGGGAGGGGGATTTAGGCTTAATGGGGTATTAGCTAGAATTTGGTATAACCTATATAGCCAGTGGAATTGATATTACCGAGTTGTAAAAATTTGGAATTGTGCAGGCCATTCTGGAATATTTAAACTAACATTTTAAAACTTCAAAGTTTTTATGATGGTGATGTTTATTTTAGTTTAACTGTTATTATTTACCCATTATTTATTTTATTTTAACTATTATTATTATTTTACTATCTGCATGTATTGGTTTTATAGTTTTAGGTATGTTTGTAGCTATGTTTACTGACAAGTTACATGTAATGTGTATGTTATGCGTTACCAGACGACGAGGTAGACTGATGTTTCTTGTTTTGCGTACGTACTTATACTTAATTGTTTGTTAGCACGCGGTCAGGCTTCAGTGGTGTAGCTGACCCTACCTGATGCGCCTGTTTATAAAGGTAACTTTAGCTATACCTTTAGCTACTTCAATAAACAACCTTAGGTGATTCGGAAAACACTGCAAGCATTAAAGAAATTGGGCAGTTCTACTGCAATTCCTCAGTAAATGACACTGAAAGATAAAAAAAATTGTACAAACAACAAATTTCAAGAAGTGTACAACGATTATTGAAGTCACCTGAAGTGATTTTAGTCCCTTAAAAACAAGTCGCCCATGGAAGTAATTTATAAAACCATTTTGATTTTAATATTTGACAATTTTATCCTCTTATGAAACTCTACTGGATATTAAAAACCCACTAATGATGCAAAGCGTTTACTGAATGTTATAATGTTTTTTTTTTTTACTAAATACATTAAATGGGCTCTAGGGCTTTTCACAGCTTGTTTGGATCATTATTCTTAATCCGGTAGTGTTGATGAGTGCAACTTCCTTTAGAAGCTTCTGCATCATTAGAATAATCCATCAATGTTAACTGTTAGATAAGCATCCGTATTGTCTGTGTTGTATCCTTGATGGATAAGCGAAATTATTAGAAGCTATAAGAAGACAAGCGACTCTGTGAGTAGTTTAGTCAGATTTCATGAAAAACTGGAAGGTTTTTTCCAACAATGAGAAGATGGGTACAAATTGCCGTAGCTGTTTGGTTAGGTAAGTCAGAGCAGAGTTGTTAACTTATCATAGGTAATATACCGAGTGCTAGAGTAGTTATCGATAATGTTTTGGAGGACGAAATTTTTTTTCCCATTAAACTCGTGAGTGCTTGTGTTGGCTAATTATTAAGATCCCGAGTCATGAAGTGACGAGAGAGCATATTGCCAATTCAAGCACAAACGTGTTTAAGGGGCAAAAACTTGATTACTCCAAAAAGAACGATAACTACCGCTGCAGAAGGTGTATTTAATCAGAGTATCACGCCAGAATTACTTTATCGGTTTATTAATAAATCAGTTACAAACATTTATGGTCATTATGTAAGAATTTCTGTATTTTATATTAATGTTATTGCACTTTTATTAATTTTTTAGTGAGTCCATTAGTTGAGGCTTACGTAAAATATCCTTTCACTTTCGAAGTTTCAGTTTCTCTTTTTTTAATACGCTTCAGTATGAGGACGTTCACAGGTTGTATCTCCATAGTAGCGATACAGAATTTCACTAAAAATCTTTAATTTACGTGTTAGTAAAATTATAATAAATATCTATGTAGCAGTTAAATTAGCTATACGTTAATCCATATTCGTTATTTATTTATATTTATCTAATCACAAATCACTTGCTGCTGTTGGAAGCCGAGCCAACTGCCGTCTAAGCTTCCCTGTTGCTCGCTGTCTTGGTTGCTATGGAAACGAATACAGTCTAGCTATTAAAACGGTTAAAGTAACTTACAAGTGACAATTCCTGGAGTGAAGATGCATTGCGGACGTATAAGTACACTGTATAGCTATTGCGAAGCGTATTTATGTTTGTGCAATGCGTTACCGATAGCATCAATAAACAAATCGGGCCTAACAATCAATTCTGTCGCCATCTTTCGAATTACTACACTCTCTAGTTAGCATCAGTCCTAACCAGAAGTGGTTTTAGAAACCGATGTCCTATTGAACACTAATCAAATGTAACCTAACTTACATCGAATGCACTTACTTAATTTATCTTCTCATTCTTCAATGAGGAATAAATTAAGCCTTTTTAGCACGTTTAAGTATGCGACTCTAGGCTAGTGTGTTACCAACTATTTCTGTCTATCGTTTATTGCACAAGAGCGCTTTTCACTTATTAATCGCCCGGTTGGTAGGTCACAGCGCCTGACAGAATATGCGGGCTAGGACTGGCTGATGCGCCAAAAATACCCCTTTCCTATTGGCTAAAACAAAAAAAAAAACACGCGTGAGATACTCAATATAATTACAATTGTGCAAAATTCTTCGTAATTTTTTCAGAAACGGTGACAGCTCTTAAATTTCGTTAGGTGATGAAAGTATAGACAATCAAAACCGTTTACCAAAACAAAAACAAAACAAAACTTTAACTGATTAAAATTGAATTGTAATATTGTGCTGCATTTATTCCCATTTGCAAATCCATAAGAAGCAGTGGGGCGGGGGCGATTGAGGTTTAATGGTGCTGCAACACACTACGTCATTAGCACCAACCCCAGTCACAGTGCCGTGGCCCGGGTTACCACTGCACCATACATTACAGAGATGTTGACCAAACCCGAAATCTAGATCATATCATATACCTGTACATACTGTAAATATTGCAAAAACCCCGGATCATCACTGATATGCAATTTAATGCATAGGTATACAATAAAAGTCATCTTTAATACAAAATATGTGTTTATGATGTCTTTAAGTAAAATAAAAGAGAAAAGGACACCAATAAATTTGCAGGTGTCTTAATGGTTAAAACGTCTCTTTTAAAAGTCATCTTTACAAAACGAAGTTTAATTTCCTAAGTCCCCAGTATTCTACAGAACTCAACTCATTACAGGCCTCAAAGTCAAAATGGGCAGAGTAATTGTGAAATTAATAAAGTTGCAAGCCCATATCCGTGGTCTTTTGGTCCGTGGTCTGACTGTCTCTGTGGCTAACTGCGGCTCTTAGAAACCATAGGCCGAAGCCGCACCACTCAGCCACGCTGATACGTAACTCATTGCAGGACAAAGAGAAAAATGGACCTAATTTGGCCGTGTCTAATTGCTGAGCTGCATGGCTTTGGTCTTTGATCTCAAACATTCAGAGCCCGATTCCCCACTCACGCAGTCTGACATCTTACTATACAAAAGACATCGAAATACGCTTGAATCTGCAAATATTAAACGAAAGTGAAACATATGAGGACGAAAACAGTTCTGAACACCTAAAACAACCGTTTTATTTTAAATTGTAGGAAGTGTTTAAATAGCACCCACAGCTTCCTAACTTCCCTGTTATTGTTATTGTATTTCAGTTTTCATGGGCGTACCTAGTCATGGTAAATGAAAATAAATACATTGTATTCCCTTCTATTTCGTCTGAAATTGCGAATTTAACATGTTTTCAACCGAATTACAACACCAAAAAGTTTACAAAAATCGTTGGGATGCCCACGATTTTTCTCTACACATGTATCTATTAGTTTGATATTATCATTGATTCTAACGTGACCTCAAGACAGTTAGAATCAATTAAAATACGCTGCGATTGACAGTTAAACTGAAGCTCGGCTTAACATAAGTTGCTTTGAAGTCTACGATAAACGTTATTAAATGAAGCAGTGTCTCCCATTAGTGATTAAAACCAACTAAAACCACTACTCCATTGTTCTGTCAAAGCAGCGAAGTCATTCAAGGCTTGAGGGTTTGGCATTCCCACTGTTTTGCTATGACTTCCCTCACATGTGAAAATTATCCTGTAGGAGTAAATTGCTCACATTCGGAGTCTTGTCACTAAGCCTAATCTTGCCTTGAACCATTTTACCATAGCAAATCGGGTAGATTACTTCCCAGTACCCATCTATACATTTTCAACATTTCATGTCTGTCCTGCCATGCATGTCTTAACCTTTTTTCCCCCCGTTTCACCTTGAATATGTGGTTGTAACTGTTGGTCAACGATGTATGCGGGTAAAGAGTGGAAGTTCATGCCATTTTCCTGCTGTGTTATTTTAAGTTTACCATTACACTTTTTCAGTCTCTGTAAACGGCATCTACCTAGTCCCGTACTAACGGTAGTGCCGTCATAAGAGTAGGGCATTAACTAGTCCGGACTAACGAAAAACTCATCTATATGTCACATCCATGGCATTGCTAACTAGTCCCCTATCACTGAATTTTAGACAAGGTGCACTGACGTAACTTCCATCAAATGGAGCAAAATATTCATAGAAACTCTTGAAAGTATTCAGTTGATGTCAGTGCAAAGTTGGCAATTGTGCTGTAATTGTTTTGGTTTGTGAGTCCAGTTCTATATTAAGATTGGATGTGGAGGGTATTAAAAATAACAAGTATCACTATGACAAAAATCCAGAAAATGTGCCCTATTTTCTTGCTGTATACGATAGGTTTTCTATCACATGAGATACAGTACTACCTGTATGAGAATATCTTAGTAAACATTCGTAAAAAAATACAAAACCATTAAACCCCGTAAAACGTATATGACACTGATCTATCCCTCCCCCCCCCCCCCAAAAAAAATGTGGAAAAATGTGAAAACGTATAATAAATATTCTCTCCCTTACAATACTAAGCATACTGTTAAGTTCAACCAATATCCCCTCATTTTCCTGGCACCTGATCACACCATTATTTACAGGTAGAGCATTCGAATTTTTCTTGCGCAGACGACTCCCCCACATCACATTGAACTGAGTCCCCCCTCCTCGGAGCATGACATAAATTTTGAATGATAATTAGACGTGTAAAGATCACAAGATTTTATTATTGGGGGGAGATGGGGATTTTATTATTGATTCAAAATTATTGTAATAACATAATTTTCATCAATAATACAATAATCGTATCCAGCATACTAAAAGCAATCACCATGATGCTACAATGTTGGAAAAGAACGTTTTTTTTAAATGGAAATTTTTCCCGTCTTGAGTCCGACATAAGTTAAATCTACCGACTGGCGAGGTCTAAGCCGTTTTCTTATAAATATTGTTGTGTAAATGACGATGTACACTCAGAGGCATTCCCACTGTCATATTTGCTGCCCGATGCTTCACTGTATGGCTAAGCTTCCCAGCTCGTCAGGTTGTTCTATGTCAACGAATAGGAGGGGAGCGCTACAGTGCAGAGTGTTGAGTGTTGGCATATTATTTACGTTTGTTGTTCCCCGGGCCTAGCGCAAATTTTTAAACTGAGGTCTCTTTCCCCAGGCCCATAACTCATTATTGGGTTGCCCTGAAACGACCTTAATAATTTACGGAATTTTTTGTATACTAGTAATAATATGGAGGCTTTCCTTTTTTAACTATAACTGAGTAGAAGTGAGACTACTGCCAGGTGAGGCCCGGGATAATTTTCCCCCTTTCCCTCCCCTTACAACCATTAGTGTATAGATAAACAGAATGATGTTGGAGGTATGGTTAGAAACCGAAAGGTCAGAGGGGAACAGTAAGATTCTAAACGACAATCCCTAAGATTAAAAAAATTTTAACTTCTTCATGTTGAGCATGAAGGTAACGTCTTTTATATCCTATCCTGCCTGCCCAAGTTTGCCTTACAAGAATTTTAAAGTTGGAAAATAAGCATACAGGTGTTTCTTACAGGTGCTCTTTGGTTCCATTTTACTAATTGTTGCTTTCCCTGAGTAACAGTTTTGCTATCAAATCTATTTCCAATGAGTACAAATGGAGAACTGTGAGTAGTTCTCATAATCCTAGATACTGCGACGATTCTGAAAACATAAATAAATAAGAAAAAAATCTCATGCGCCTGCTCTTGCCAACGGCGGCGACGCTACATGGGGGAGGGGGGGGGGGCAATGCTGGGCAATGCCTCGTAACTTTGTTCCGTTACACAAAACCTAAAAGTAAAAAATACAATTCCATAGTTGTTCGTATTAATACAGCTGTTTATATTAACGAAACTGAAATATGTCAGAATCGAATATTAAACTTTAATACCCAGCTGATTAAAAGAAAGTTGGCAGTTATTCATAGTCTTGGATGGGGGACGGGGTTGTCTATGGCAATCATATTGCTTCTGGTTTACTCAGAATAACTACTAAGACAGTAGCCCACCCAAACCCCCCCCCCAGCTAGTTTATTTGGCGTCACTACAACCTTTCAAGAATAGGTGCCAGAATACTGATATTATCTGTGCCTGCAGGATGAAAACACTGCTTACTGTTACTCTAGTGGCTGGCTCTGCTCATGTATAAAGTAATTGTATATTTGCCCCCATGACAGGAGCAGGCTTATGTGGTTTTTATCTTATTTATTTATGTTTTCAGAATCACCGAAGCATCTACGATTGTACAAACTACTCACAGTTCTGTATTTGTTCTCAGTGGAAATAGATTTGACTAAATGTAGCAAAACTGTTACTCAGGGAAAGCAACGGGCAGTAAAACTGAACTAAGCACCCTTTAAGCTTATTACTTTTTGAATGGGAGATGACATCTGTCAGCTTCATATTCAACGGTCTATGTAGAAGTTAAAAATCTAAAAATATTTTAGGGATAATTGTTTGGTAACTCTGCCATCCTATTCGTTTGCTAACCATAGCCCAACACTAATTTTGTTTACCGCTACACGACTGGGAGTAAGTGGGGGAAGCAAAGGGGGCATTTTTATCGGACCCACAGAAATAGGTTTTACTATATGTAGCAAAACTGTTACTCAGGAAAACCAACACTTAGTAAAATGGAACCAAAAAGCACCTGTAAGAAACACCTGTAGGCTTATTTTCCAACTTTAAAATTCTTATAAAGCAAACGTGGGCAGGCAGGATAGGATATAAAAGACGTTACCTTCCTGCTCAACACTTTATGAAGGAGTTAACAATTTTTTAATCTTATTGATTGTCGTTTAGAAGCTTACTGTTCCCCTCTGACCTTTCGTTTGCTAACCTTACCTCCAACATTATTCTGTTTATCTATACACTAATGGTTGTAAGGAGAGGGAAAGGGGGAAAATTATCCCGGGCCTCACCTGGCAGGAGTCTCACTTCTACTCAGTTATAGTTAAAAAAAGGAAAGCCTCCGTATTATTACTAGTATAAAAAAAATTCCTTAAATTATTAAGGTCGTTTCAGGGCACCTCAATAATTAGTTATGGGCCTGGGGAAAGAGACCTCAGTATAAAACTTTGCGCTAGGCCAGGGGAACAACAAACGTAAATAATATGCCAACACTCAACACTCTGCACTGTAGCGCTCCCCTCCTATTTCGTTGACATAGAACAACCTGACGAGCTGGGAAGCTTAGCCATACAGTTAGCTTAGCCATATTAACATTACCATGCTAGGAAAAAGCGGTCCTTCCTAGACTATTTATTCGTGAACTAAACCAAATTGTTTCTTTGGCAAACTAGCCATCATATGGTTTCTTTACTATCCCAGAATAGTTCTTTATCAGCTTTCATGATGCCTGTAGTAACGAGCCCTTCCACTCACATCGTTCACTAGGCAGCAGCTAACGTGAAAGGTTATACTTGATGTTAAGGGTAAAATTAAACGTATATATTTTTTTTTAATTTTAAAAATAGTTTAAAACTAGTTTTTTTTTTAGTTTTAAAAGTAGTTAAAATAAAAAAATAGGTCATTTATAATAGTCTTAAAAATGTTGAAATTGACGGTTAAATGACGGTTTCAAAGGCACTAAAGTTGCTTAAAAAAGTTGTTGTACAGGGTTTCAGGGAGTCACAAACACTTTGCTCAGCTCTGCACACCTCTTAACAGAATTTCTCCGACCTGATGCTGAAATATGATTCTCCTCGTCCTCCCCATAAAAAAAATTTAATAATAATTAATTTTAATATTATGCCACTTCGGTTAGTAGGCTAAAGGTTACGAGTTCAAGTCCTAGTGGGGCAGTTCCTGTTAATATGTTAATATTTTTTTTCAGATTAAAAATAATGTTTCTTTTATCCAAACTTTTCGCTCCCTGCTACGCAGACATCAGAATGAACAGATTCAAAGCTTAAAAAAACTTTGCGTTTTGCTCGTCAAAAGTAATTTTGTGTGACGAAACAGTGAACTGCTTTTAAGAACTTAAATCTTAACATTACATATAAAATACCAATTAAGTTGAGTAACAAGGCAATTGTTGCAGTTCTAGTCACAATGTGTAGTTTTATGACGTTTTGTGAACTTCATAAATTACTGTAGAAATATTTAAGCTATCAATTAGAGATTAGTAGTATACTCTAAAAACAATTAGAATAGCGGACTGGAAAGATAAAATCGGACAATTTATGGTTAACTTATCGAAAAACTCAATAATTTCCTTTAATGTTAGAGACAAAAATATAACTCCTAAGAATTGTATAACTCGGCAAACGCTTGAAAACCAAAGAATTGGCTAGCCAAAACTAGTAAAAATAAAAAGGTTGAAATGGGCTATTTTGCCCATAATCAGTCGTTTCAATAATAAAAATGGAGATTGCGTCTTTGTCTAAGAATCTCACTAAGATCAAAGTCGAAACACTCACTTCCAAAACAATATTTTACGTTTTAATTTATGCATGAAATGAAATGTAAATAAAAATTGATTTTAATTCAATTGTTAGTTGCTAGTTGTCGACTTACGTACATTCTTAAAGATCCCTATTAGTACCTCCTTTTTTTCGTCAATCCATGGGTTTCTTTTGGCATTGACGTCACTTCCTGGCTATAACATGGGCCAATCAGAATGCAAGAGTTCTTGTTTAGCCCCTCATCCTCCCCCTATTCCCAAGCATGCCTTAGCCTTACCGTTTTAGCAGAGCTCGCGTTAGTAGAGAATATTGCTTAAAAACACGTGTAAACGACACCTTTAATCACAGTGCTAGTGGGTAAAGCACGGAACTAGCATTCGTCCGGGATTAAACAGGCTGTTGGTCTACTTTCTTTGATGTACATTAGGGAGTCCAGCTTACTTTCACCATTTCAGTGCTTGTTTCCAGCACAGTTATTTTTTTCAATTCTAGATGTAATTATTTTGGAGCATTTTGGGGCCTGTTACTTGCTTTGTCTCATAATTCGAGTTTGTTACTCTTAATTTGCTTTTCAAATTTTACAATTTACGTTTTACCAGATGCTAATGACTCTGTTTGGTATCTATTTGAAGTTGTTGTTAATTTGCTCATCTGTTCGTTGTTCTACTAGCTTGGGTTTTTAAAACATTTCTACGTTTTATTGTGCTTACGGTCCGTTGCGATTTTTATGGTTTACTGGTACAATGTTCAGGCTTTCATGGTTCATTTAGATCCATCTTCTCGGTTTTCGAAGGTAATGCTTTGATTTAAGTTTGTCTGTATGATCTTTTCCTCGCTGTTTCTGGGGTGAGATTTACGGTTTTTGGAGAAGGTTTCCTTGGCTGTGACTTTAATAAAGCTTCTTGGCTTCCCTGGAGCAATAGCTTCGGTTGGGTGCCTGACAAACGAGAAATGCTCTTTGAGACAATGCAGGAATGAAAAATCTCTTATTGGAAACGGGGTTTAAGAGTTAAGTGTTTCATGGCCACCGCAGACTTGCTTGGTTTCTCAAGATGATACGGAAAGATTGTAAACGTTCGAAAAATGTCAAAAACGTCTGTCCAACAGCCTTTCTTTTCATTGTTATCTGCCCCAGAACTCTCATTGTGACGTACTATGTTCCAATGGCCTGTGGGCAGCCAGTCAAGGCAAAGGTTTTAGGGGATTGTGTTTTGTTGAACAGTGTCAAAGTGGATGAGCAGCCCATTTTGTACTTTGTCGCAGAGGACACCCCTTTTATACACTGAAGTGATAGCCCACCATTTTTTGTGAGGGTTTGTCACTTTCGTATAACTAACTACCGCCTCATGTGTGTAATACTCGCTGGTTAAATAAACCATTTATTGGTAAGGAATATCAAATGTTCCTTACAAATAATTATCATTTCCTAAAAATTAATGGCCCGTGGTTGATTCACCTGAACCACTGATAATATAAATTTCACATATGCTGTGTTACAATTATCAAGGTAAATTGGAAGTAACCTATGAGTGAAAACCATGCACTAGAAATTCACCATTACGTTACCCGGAATCGAACTGGTGCATTAGTCGTTCACAAGCTCACTGTTGTACAACTTTTAACGAAGGGGCTACTCGTCCACTTACTTTGTCCAAACGAATGAGTGCCCATATCGTTAAATGCAGTGATGTTGTGATAGACTAGTTTGTCTGTTCGAATCCGGGTGACATTACTCGTATGAAACTTCAGTAAACAAAGGTGGTTTGCACTGCAATTTGATTTCTAGCATACAATTTCCGATTATGATTTAATTCTAATTTACCTTTCTATTATTTAGAGCGATATGTCGCTATTAGTTTTAACTTTATACCACAAAGTACTTAAACATTTACTTCGAGAAATCGCTCAGCACAGGAACCATTGGGTTTGCTTCTGACCAATTATTAAGAATTCTTTATGTAACAATGTATCCGTTATTTACTGTGTCTATTTTTGCACTATAGTCAGCCCAACATAATGCTGTCAGCCTTAATCGAATTGCATTTGAGTTGCGTGAAAAAATAGCAACTCTATACTAGTTTCTCAATGAATTTGGGAAAGGGTGCTGTATTTTAACCAAGTGACACAATAGCTGGCACTTCAAACTCTATATGTATCTTTTTGCCTAGACCAGACATCGGCACTGACCTTGTGTGTTTTCCATAAATACGCCTAACGTCTCTGGAAACCCCAGGAAATCATATGGATAGAACTTACAGTTCGACATTATTTAATTTTTCTATCACTGATATGAGTAGTTATAGTGAAACTGTATGCTAAGAATCTAGCATCGGTATAGTCAAGAGGAAAGAGTGAAACGAATTGAATGTTACACCAGAGAACTTAGCAAAGATCATGGCTTGGGAAGGAATAGGAGGATCTGGAAGTAAAGTAACCGCTTATATAATAAACACCCTAAGAAAAAAAAACGGCTAGTTCTACCGATCACAGGAGAGGGCGCCAAGGGCACCAAAGATTGCTTAGTAATGTTTACTAATTGTAGGCTAAATACTTAAATGTACTAAAAATGAGACAAATATAAGTCGTTCTGATCTGGCGGCAACCTGCAAATAGCAAGCATACTAGTGTTTCAGTCTTTTAGCACATGACGAAAATATAGCATATATTAACTCTATCTCTTATCCAGTCCTTACTAATATACCAAAAGGATTAAAAACTACGAATGACTTCAATGTTCCTGCACCGTTGTCTAAGACCCATTGCCTCTATTTATGTTGCTACCTCCAAGGAAAAGCAGTTGGCTGCCTAAAAGTCCTTATGCAAAAACGACAAATTAATTATTCGAGCTGCCACAAGAACAGGATTAACATATTCTAGTTGTGAGTGCATTGAATTATTTTGTTTAGTTCTCTTCCCAGAGAAAGAAAGCCAATTATCAGAAAAAAATCAAACATTGTATTTGGTTAGATATGAAGCTAATGTCTGCAAAAACTTATTTTGAAGCTATTATGTTTATCGACTTGTGTATCTTGTTTCACACAGATACTGGTAATGCTACCATTTTTAAAAAAATATTTTTTACAATAGATCATTGTTTTTAGCAGAAATGTCGACAAAGAAAAATTCTGATTTATCCATCAATGACTCTCGTAGCATTCTGGCTGATTTTGATTTAAAAAAATTAATAAATATTTCTTTCACAGTAATACTCATTATAGCATCATCTCCTCGCCTCTTACTATACTGTCATAGTACTTGTCAGTTACCATGTACCCCTTCCGTATGTAGATAACAATCATTATCTACTTCCATCCGTTGAGGGGGGGGATTGAGGCTTAATGGCGCGTCGACAGCTAGATCATTAGCGCCAACCTCAGTCACAGTGCAGTGGTCCGGGTTACCACTGCACCACACATTACAAAGATATTATTCAAACCCCTAATCTAAATCATGTCATACATCTGAACCTCCTGCAAAAACTGAAAAACACCGGACAGGAGGACAGACTTATCGCCCAATTGACGCGCAATGACATGCGGAAGATGGAAACGACAACGAACACCATCAAGATGGCGACAATCAACAAGGAAGTGCCGGACCGTAAGTGGCCGTCGACACCAATAACATTCAGGAGGATCAACCCCCCGCAAAAGAAAACAATGAGTAAGTCGGGTGTGACCAATGCGCAAGCGGGCCAACACCACTTCCTCACGGCGACTGCGGCGACACGCTGAGCGCCATTCCTCGACAGTGCCTTTAATAGCTTGTAATTTATTACCGTCCTGTCTGTCCCACAAGGCTTGCCAAAAAGCGTGTAACCTCAGACGCAGAGTTAGAAAGGCGAGATCCCTTCCAAGAGGGCCAGAAAGGGCCCCTTTCGCAGCAGAATCAGCTTGCTCATTTCCACCTATCCCAACATGGCCCGGGATCCAGCAGAAAAGCACGGTTTTCTGCTGGTCAGGCAAGCGGGAAAGCAAAGCTTGGACACGTTGTGTCAAGGGGTTACTGTCATGAAGACTATTAAGCAACTTTTCGCTTGGGTAAAATTCACGGTTGCAGAGTTCTTTGTCATTATTTCAATACCACCACACAGCTGTTTAACATAGCTAATTATGAATTCAAGTTCAAGTTCAAGTTTATTATGAGAGTCAAAACGGCTCCAACGCCATATGAATTCAGCTTTTGCCAAACAAAACAACACAAAAGATGACGTAATGGTCAATAGTCAAACCATTCCCCTAGCAGTTGCCAGGCAACAACAAGCATTGCAGACAAACCACCGAAATTCGGCTGCTCAAAAGCTACAAACGCAAGGAAACATACGCAGAGAAACAAATACGTCATTATTTTTTGCTCAAATGTCGATTAAGAAGAATTCTGATCATCAATTAATGACTCTCGGAACATTCTGACTGATTTTAGCCAAAAATTTATACATTATTCTTTCAAATCGTAGTGTTCCTGCAGTTTGGAAAAGAAGTTGTGTCAAACATTTTGCCAATGCATCTGTAATTGTACTACACAACAATATAAGAATGAATTTGAAGCTATTGTCTTTATTAAGAGCAATATTAAAAAAATCATGTTTACACTGACAAAAACATTTCGAGTGAACTGTATTATGCAAAACATTATACAAAACATTATGGATGAGCAGTAATTCAACAGTGCTTTCTAGATTCAAGCACTGACCTATTACCCTCATTTTTAAACCTCATTTTCCAACTTCCATACCCTAAAAATAACATAGAACAAATGAAAACTGACAATCTCCGCTGAATAACAAATGTGTACTCCCTTGTAACGGATCAGTTTTATATAGTGTATATTCAGTTCTTGTACAATATATTTTCTGTTTCACAAGAATATTTTCCAGATTTTTATTCATTGAGCGACCATCCTATTACAATGAGACTTGATTTTTGTTTTTCATTATTGTAATTACAAACAGTCCCTAATCACACAACTATTAGGATGAAAGGTTATCCTCCGGTTTGAACAATTACTTACAATACCGACGTTCGTGAATCCAAGAAATGCACTTTCGTAAAGTAATTCTCCTAGTATTTCCAACTTATCATTACTCATCAACACCAAGACCTACCCAGCTTAATAGTGTAATGAATTTCTTCAAATACTGGGTGATTTTAAAGTGTGCGTGCTTCCTCCGACGTCTGACGTTTTTGAAATATTGCAAGGCCTTTAAATAAATCTTGTAAAAAAGTTTATCGATGAACTCGTATTACGGGCATGCATTGTACGTTTTTGAATTAAGAACTACATCTGCAGCTAGTTGCAAAGTGGTGTTATTGTTGGCAATAATTTGAAATAATCCAACACAACTTGCAGCTTCATGGTTCTTTGCCTTCAGTTGTTTGCATTCGATGTTCATAATTTTTCAAAGAGAGTCAAGTCCACGTATTATTCTTGTTAAAAATATCACAGAAATCAATCAAGAGCATTTTTGACAAAGACTCTTCCAACTTGAATCTAAAAGTCCTTATTTATGGAGGTGCATTTTATCCCATCCACTGTTAACGATGCTATACTCTCTGCCTTTCCTTCTAACTAGTGCACATTTATGAGGATATAACCTATATTTTATGGTTATGTTAGAGTACTCAGAAATGAACCATAAATACAGGGATATGATTTCCATTGCAGGTATGGTCGTCACAGGATACACTACTGATTCAACTGTTGACTACACGACTAAAGGAAATGTTAGCAGCGAAGTAACAACAGAAGAAGACCAACAGCGAACTTCTACCACTGATAACAGTACTGTAACCATGAAGACATGTGAAAAGCCGCAGACAACATCTGCAGAGACACAGACAACTTCAGGCACTGATAATATGATACTGACATCAGATGATGACGAAGCGATGACAACTGATAAAACAGAGATGTCTACCCTTTGGAATCCTGCTGCGACAAGTACTGCTGCAGAAATGGCGACAACATCTGCAGAGACACAGGCAAAATCAGGCACTGAAAATGTGACACTGACAGCAGTTGATGAGGAAACGACGACACCTAACACTATAGAAAAGTCTACCCATTTTAATCCTACGGCAACAACTTCTGCAGAAGCTATAACGACAACTCAAACGACAGAGCCATCTGCTACAGTTGATACCTCCGCTTTTATCACCACAACTAATACAATGACATCCACAGAGAAGTTGTCGATATCTGCCATTGACAACACCACCACAACAACAATTGACAGAAAAGGAACGACAGTTAAAGGAATACAGGCAACTTCTACCATTTACAACACTACTTTTACAGACATTGATATAAAAGCAACAATGGCTTCCGAGGCATCCTCGAGCACTGCTGATGATAGTATAAATACAACAAAGGTTGACAACTGCTCCTCTAAACTAAGCACACCTAAACCCGACAATTATTCTGGTAAGTATACGCTTAACTGATTCAGGAATTTAATAATTGTCGCATTAGCGGATATCTTATTTCAGTGTTTGTCAGAGATGAAAGAAAATTGGGCTTGCGTTTTATAATCATTAACAGATAAGATGCGTCAGTGCTCCTGATAACTGCACTTTGGCGGTGGCTGCCCTTTATCTCGTAGCGGTTATCATGCTGGTGGAGTTGATTGAAGGGAGGTGGTGTTAGCCAACTGCTGAACTCCTCACCATACAAGGGTTGCTAATTTTTATTGAAGTTAGTATGAACGATAACACGAAAGACTTGTAATTCCTTTCCGGTAAATTGCGGTTTTTAACAAAAATATTTGTGAAGAAGTTATTACAGACCGGAGATTCATGCTTTTATTGCTTTTGTTGTCCCTTTATCAAGGCGAAACTTTCATGATTTACATTAAAATTGCTGATTGGATGTTAATCTCGTCAACCATTCATGTTTATCAACTTATGTAAAATTGTAAAATGAGTGTTTTTATTTATCACTTTTGATTGACAAAACAACTTAGTAATTCAATCGTATTTAGTAACCATAACAACCTTTCCTCATGGTTAATAATGAATTCTTAGAAAAGTTCGTGTCTAATCGAAATGGGGAGGGGGAAATTTGTGGCTTAATGGCACGCCGTCAGCAAGGTCGTTAGTGTCAACCTCAGTCACAGTGCAGTGGTCCGGGTTGCCATTACAGAGGTGTTATCGAAACGGCTAGTGCAAAATTTTTGGGAAGAAAATATTAATTATTTTTCTATAAACAGAAGAAACGTTGTTCAGTGATGGCCTAAGATGTGTTTACCATGCACTTCTTTTATGGACTCTAGCTGATTTATTTTATAGGTTTTTAAGTTTATACTGGAAACATAAGCTTCTATTTTTTTTATAATTAGCTTATATTGCTAGGTAAATGCCGAAAAGAAGATTCATTTAATATTGCCTGGCCAACGACTACTGCGGGAATAATAGCAAGGCAGTCTTGTGAAAAAATTGGATTAGAAGGTAAATTACTATTTTTCTTTTCCATTTAAATCTTGTCATCATCCTCCCATGGATTCACTCTCCCCTATATTTTAATATCTTTATTAGATAATTATCGGCTTCATGGAAAGAACACTTAACTCACAATATTAAGACGTCAGTAAAATGTTAATTTAACATTATAATTCATCATAAACAATAGACGTAAATCGTTGTAAATAACTGTAAATCGCTGTCACTCATGCGTTCAGTTAGTTATCTTTATACCAGTGAGCAAGCGGCCTTATCTGTAAAAGCGTTATATTAGTGATCGAGTGATAAACTGGTTGGTGATTCGAATCCGAGTCACATCACTTTAATGAAACTAAATGTAAGTGCATAAAGGTGGCTTGCTGTACTACGTTAATTGTAGTGTATGATTTTCGCTGATGATTTATTTGAACCCACCCTAGTTTATCATAAAGTCAGAGACTCAGAAATTGAGCACATTACGATTTTATTGCATTTTAGCAGGTCTGCTGTCCTGCTTAACGGTATGGTACTACTGTTAATTGTTTGCTACTGAGTTTTAGAAAAAGTCTGGGTTCGTACTACCTAAAATAGAAATCGTAATTTTGTTTTGCTAAGTATATACCGTAAGAGAATTTAAGAGTGCTTGTGTACCGCACTAAACTTGGCAGTTTGTTGTCAAACTTTTGAAGTTCGTGTTGAAGACTCCTGATGAAGGGAATGGTATAAATAAACACAACTCGCAGTTGAAAATAAAAAGGTATATTCGAAATACGCCATCAGCTAAAATCATACACTAGACATACCACATGCCACCTTCATGCATCCACTTTCATTGACTGGTGTGACCTGGGTTTATTCTTCCTGACCAATCCATCACCAGATCATTGCTACCCTGCCTTCCGATACGGCAACTCGTCCACTGAGTTTGGAACCATGCGTGTTCAACAGGCTGTTGCACCAGATTCTCGCCTACTTTCACAACAGGTTGTTCCTCAACAATGAAGCCTGAATAACTGCATATTGCAAAACATCAAACGATACTGCTGGTTGCACATCCCTCATGAAGCTTGTTTAATCGTCCAATACATGTGAGCAGCGACAGTATTGTATTCTGGTCCAAACTGCACTAATAACAAAATGACAGAGTGTGAATTAGGTACAAAAATAGTAGTAAATTTGGTAGATATGATGTACGTTGTAAAACTATTCAAAATAGTAAATTAAAATTATTATTGGAGGTTCTGCGATTCATTCAAGACACGTGACCTAAATTCTGTTCTCGCGAACCAACCCTTCACCAGTTCAGAAAAAAAAGTATCATTACCTATGTGGCTCTCAACATGACAAAACTGCCATCATAGCTATAACTTCTCTATGTAATTGACTTGGTGATGAACTGTTTCACTCATTCAAATTCGAACCACATCACATGCTAAAGTGTAACTGTGTAAAGTAACGTAATACATTATTTTTGTTGCTTATTTATTTGCTGCTTTTGCTAATTATTGTTTTATGTTAGGACGTTTCCAACACTCGTTTGTACAATTTATAGTAATTTCTGTTTATGAATCATTACTTGGACGTGTTGTAAGAGTATGTAAACAATAGATACAGTTGCAAACAAAACTAATTACGTTGAATTTTGGACCTAAATGTCTGACTGTCTGAGCCGGAATTAAACCATCGACCTTTGAAACAAAGGCTGAAGTGCAACCACGTAGCCAAACATTGGATTTGCTGTTTAACAGGTCGAATTCGGCCTTTGGTCGCAAAGGTCCTGGGTTCAATTTCCGCAAAGGCTGTCTGACGTTTAAGTCCGAAAGCCACGGAAATAAGTTTGCATTTGTATTTATTTATCACACATCGAGGCAATTTGGATTTTTGTCCGGTTTATGTATGAAAGAAGCATCCTCAGTTTACCATTTTGACATAGCGTAGACGTAACAGCCCAACCTAATTATTCCTTTAAATAATTCCCGAGAATTGGGGGGGGGGGAGATGAGGCTTAATGGCGCGTCGACAGCTTGGTCACAGCAAGCAACCTAGGCTGCCAGTTGGAGCTTGAGAATAAATAATACTAGGCATCAGCTTTATTCACACACAATGAAGCTTTTACTTATGGCATGTGCTGAAATAATAATTATTAAGATTGCTAGTTGTAAGCTTCAAAGATACAGAGCTGACACCCAGATTACTCGTAGGTATAGTACTAAACCTGGTATTTAATCTTGTGCTATGACGAAATTCAAATTTCCTAATCATATCATACTTATGGTTGCTTTTGGGACATGGCTTCGTCACTTTGGCCTAACCAACAAGGAAAACCAGATTCAATAGAGATAACAAAATTAAACCTCCATGTATTTATTTTCTGTTAAGGCATAGTTTACCAAAAGCCAGAGGACGTAACTTCCAATTGCAA
>JAHWFP010271775.1:0-24027 GCA_023313725.1 Lithobius niger
AGGTAGCGGTGCCATCTAATCGACCTCCTGCCGACATAGAACGAGGAGATGAGGTGATTGGCCATGTCCACGCCATTCATGGTCTCCGTGTAAGTCATGGCTGCCGGTGGACAAGTGACTAGGTGTTTCTGGCCCCCGATGAGTCTTCCGACGGTACATTTTCCGGCCAAGGGATCCACGTGGGTGCTGAGTAGAGGGACGGCCTTGGTGTCACACCAGATGCTCAGTAGTAGCCGGCCGCTCTGAAGCAGGATACTGTCGCCACGTTCGTGCTCTTTCTTGAATTTGCGCAACTCCTCCGTGAACTCGTATGGCATTCCGGCAGCATTGGCGCGTAGGCTCCCGCATCCGAAGGTTCCTAGCTTGGTGTAGAGGACCTGAAACAGCAGTGCCGAAGTGAAGCGGTTGTCAGAGACGATGGTGTAACCCTGGTTGAGGTAGTGGCGCGCGGTGTAGATCGTTGTGTGAGCCATCTTGTTGTTCTCGAGTTCCTTAGCGGGGTCTTGGGCGGGGTCAATGGCCATGTGGCGCTTTTTTCCAATGTGTGCCTCGTCGTTGAGTATGTAACCGTCGAACGGGTCGCAGAGAGTGAAGTGTTCAAAGCCGACCTTGATGGGCTTCTTGGGCTGGTATACCTTGATCTTGGATCTTCCAGTGTATGCAGTCATTGACTCGTCTATGCAGAGAACTGATCCGGGGTTCCTGCACTTGCGTAATGCCTGGTTGATAGCCTCCATCATCGGTCGAACCTTCATTATTGCGTCCATGTCCTCCTTGGCCTTCTGCTCTTCCATGGCTTGCCTGGTCGTGGGCGATGCAGTCTGGGGATCGGTACCAGTGAAAGACGGTTCTTCGGACAGCCGAAAGTTGTTCCAAATTTGATTGAACCTTGTTCTGGTCATGGTCGATCTGATGGAGTGGTTTCCCAGGTCTGGGGACGTGGACCAATACTGCGCCATCTCCGGCAAGTCGTTGTAACCCATGATTATCAGTATTCCGATGAAAGCCAGCAACTCGTCTTTCGTCAATGGTACCCAAGCGGGAGTGGGATGTGGTTTCTTCCGTTTCGGCGATGTTTGGCAGGCTTGCGTGGTTGTCGTTACTGCTGGGTCTTGGCTGGAGTTGGAGTTGGAAGTGGCCTCTGCTTGTTCCCCTGGCTGAGGGAGTTGCGACGATACGACCGTTGAAGGTGTCTCCTTGGCAGCTGGCTCTTGGCTAGAGTTAGCCCCTGCTTCTTCCCTTTGGATTTGCGCTGGCTGGATCGGCGACGTTGACGACGAGGACTCTGACTGGCTCCTGAGTGTCTTGTCCACCTCTGCACACATCTGCTCTAGCACCAACCGTCCTGTGCTCAGATCTTCTGGGGGTTTTGTTCTCGAGTCTTCTGGGAATTGTACTGGTGGAGCGCTTGGCTGAGACTGTTGTTGGCTGAAACGGTGATTGACATATTGGGTTATCCTGGCGTGGCGCATCTCCTGGAGGTAGCAACTTCGAGGAGGCAATAATCGTGTCCTTTTTTGCTCGGGTGGCTCGGGGAACATATTACTTCTGTAGATCTTGTCGTACAGTACGACTCGCCAGCGTCGTTTCATGGCTTCTAGTTTACTCGGTTCCAGTGACGGTGGCGGTGATTGTGGGGGTGGTGGCTCGACTACGTTGGCTGTCGTTGTGGTGGCTCTTTCTTCCTCCTCATCTGACGAAACGATGCAGATTATCTCCTCGGATTCCTTACTTCTGAATCTACCTGAAAGACCCCGAGGGAAGGGAACGATTCCTCTTTTGGTTCGTCTCATAAATGGCCGCGCCTGCGATGTTGCGACTTTGGCTTTTGGCTTGGTATTTTGGCTGGACGACGAGACCGCCTCTGCTGGTGTGGGACGTAGTAGGACCGACCAACCGGGCTCATATGTGGGCAACGTCGCTTCTGATGATTGCCTTGGCATGGGAGTAGAGGTTTCTGTTAAGGTTCGAGGTCGTGGTGGGCTTTCTGGCCTTAGCGGTCGTGATGGACTGTCTGGCCTTGCTGCTTCCTCCTCACTGATAGACGTCGTAAGGCAGGCGTCGGCATCGTCCTCTGACTCGGTTTCTTTTAGTTCGTCATCTAACTCATCCTCATCTGATTCTTGGCTGCTGCCTTCATAGTAGTCCTCATTTTCCTCGCAGTAATATGGGTAGTCTGATTCGTCCTCCTCCTCCTCGGCGACATCTGTTTCTGGCATTGGCGGCTGTGCTTGGCTTGACCCGGCTTCTTCCATGTGGACGTCTGGTTGTGGTATTCCCAGCTGTGGTTCAGTCGGAATTCCAGTGAGTGGCAAAAACTGGCAGTAAGTGATGTGGGGTGGTGATGGACGTGGCTCCCCTTGAGTCGAAGTCCCTGCATTGCCTTTTGGTCCTGGTGTGTTGGCTGACGTGACGTTCCGTGTGCTGCGTCTGGCATTGCTGGCCCTGTCGTCCATGAATTGGTTGGTCCTCCTTATGATGAAATCTGCAGTCTCCCCGAATAATTCCATGAAAAAATCCAACTCCTTGCTCTTCTTGTTGCATCTGCCAATGTAGCCCATTGGAGGTCCGGAGAAACCTTTCTTGTCCTGGTACTCGCTCAGCTCTTCCGTCCAAACCCGATGAAGTTGCCTCCGATTCTTGCCGGCCCTAGACTTCTCTACTACGGCGTAGCTGGGAAAGTCGTCCATCGGCGCCTCTGCAGCCATCATCCTGTTTGCCCGCTTCTGGTCGAAGAAATTATTCACATGCGGCGGGTAGGCCATTATATACGGCCACGCGTGACCACTGCACATCGCTTCTGCTCAAATGTATGCAAGATCGAGAAGTAGTTGCCACATGACGCAACGTTGTGCAATATTGTGCAACACCCGCGGAACCCGCATCTGGGTGCGGGATAGCAGGATGTGATTGCACCACGCGGAAACAGCAACCGGTCGTGAAGGGCAATGGGCCTCAGATTGCCAGACACTGCAAGGGATCATCAATTGTGTGGCTTTCGATAAAGCCGCGTGCCGTTGTTGCGAACATGGTGTTTGGCATCGGAAATTAGGGGGCACGGCGGACAAGCCCACGCCTTGCTGCCCGACATGCGGGTTCGAGACCAAAAAAACAAAAAAGGCCGGAAACAACATGAGAAAGGAGTGGCAGGGTGGTTGTGGGATGTAGAATGGAATTTCCGAGGGAAAAGCTGATCAATGGACATGTTACATGGATCCCAGTTTGCTAGATGTTCCCGAGACAGTGTTGCCGAATGGTTAATAATAATTACAAACAAAAACTTCAAGTGTGCCGTAAAAAAAGGAGTTATGTGATTGAAGTTTCATTTTACTTGTTAAAATGTACACGGATAAAAATTGGTGATTATTAATTGTAATAATCAAATGTACAATTCAGAAAATTGCATCTGTTTAAGTGGTGTTGTGCTCTACGTAACATATATGATTGGTAAAGCGCAACAGCACTTAAACAGATGCAATTTTCTGAATTGTGCATTTGATTATTTCAATTAAAAATCACCAATTTTTATCCGTGTACATTTTAACAAGTAAAATGAAACTTCAATCATATAACCCCTTTTTTTACGGCACACTTGACGTTTTTGTTTGTATTCCGTGTACCTTTTTACGGCTATGGTGCTATGGTGTCGCGCTATAAAGGTTTATGCATGCAGTCGATTGTTGCATGCACGAAGAATGGATCTGTAGTTTGCTGAGTGGCATTGTTCCCTAAATACAATGGTTAAAACAATGTAAAACAATCAAAATGAACCTTTAGGGTCCTGTAACTCCGGAATGGATGGACCAATTGAAAAAGTGGTCCCTGTAACGTTGAAGCCCAGGGAAATTTCTGGCTCAGATCATGTTTTAGATGTTAGGTAGGCGGAGTAGTTTTTTCTGAAACCGTGTCAGCCAAGAACAAGAACAAGAACCAGAACAAGAACAACAACAAGTGAACAGTTTTCAAATTTACGTGTGGCTCCCTACGTTTACTCTTGCACGGAATTGCATAAAAGTTGGTGTAAAGTTTGGAATAGTTGCTATCTACTATCTGGCCAAGTTTGGTCGAAATATATTGAATAGAAACGGAGAAATTAATAGTTTTAGTTCTGCTGGAGAGTGGACTTCAATCATATATAAACACGGGGTAGCCGTGTATGAAAATAACACAAGTTTCAACCACTTCATGGTGGTAGGAAAACGGAAGGGTGGTGAGCCACTAAAACCGTAACCTGTATAGAGTGTGTGAGAAAGGGTATAAGAATTTCTGATGCTAATGAACGATGGACAGTATGTTTACTCAGAGCATACCAAATACGGACCATCCTAACCGAGAAAAAATTTTGCAGAGTAATTTTGGACCATTCGTTGTCCTCCGTGTTTAATTCTGCAATCTCGGGATGGTTTTACTAATCATGCATTTGACTGATCTATGGATCACCATTGTGGCTGGCCATCACCACCTTCGATGTCTCATCTACATGGAAACCGCCTTTTTGGACTCCACCACGCCTTTCCTTGTGCCTCACACCTTTGTCATGCGGACTAACAAGACACGTTCGTCTCCTCCCGGATTCGACGGTCAAGTTTTGTTGATCCTGAATATCTTCCAGCACAGGCATCCCGCCACATTCGAATCTGGAGGTAATTCAGTTTGCCTGCTCACGATTGCGGCTGTTTGATCCTTAGTCCTTCTGAACCTGCAAGTTTCCCGTAAGCTTTTTATAAATTTATTAATTAATTTATTTATTTGTTATTTTCACTCGGACAATATTTTCATTAGAAAAAGGCATACACTAGAATAACATTGTAGAATAAGCCAACTTTACACAATAAGAGCAAGTGCGGAAATCAAAACGTGGAATTCCATAACACGTTTTGATTCCAAATATTTAAGCACCAATTCCAAATATTTTATATTAACTATTTTAGTGATGTGTGGTGCGAAGACATCCTATGCCATGTCTGCTTAGCTGTCTGTCTGACAAATTCTAGATTTGGAGTTTGGTTAACATCTCATTCCAATCACTGATTAGAAAAAGTGATAGGAAATTAATGTGCTACTAAATAAATTACCACATAAAAGGAATCTAAAAGCAAGAGTATCATGTCTTTCAATTATGGTTGAGGACTATTCACATACAAATTTAACGAATGTGTCAACCTTATGATCTTGTAGCCGATATCTTGTTTCGAACAAAAATGTTACAAATGGTGTGGCACTGGAAACAAATATTTTATAAAAAAGACTAAGATTTTTTTGCGTTAATCCTTCACCAAATAATAATTGTCCTAAGTGGTATTTGAGTTATTTCCTTTACTTCAGTATGTCATTGTCAGATACAACGGTAATCTGGAATTAAGCCATTAGCAAATATCATACACTAAAATAACGTAGTACAATAAGTGATCTTTATGCACTTACCTTTCTTTTTAGTGACATTTTCGAAAGGGTGAACGAGTCCATCACCGTAGTACGAAGTGCATAAATGTTGCTAGCTATTACTTTATTTCTACTGTATGTTTCTTTGCTGATGGCTTTTATCCAACCTTTATACTGTTTACAGCCATGTGTGCATTGTAGCCATTGTCAGGTAGGCTATGCGAATTCATTTCTTACTTTAGGGTTTATATTTTTTTTCAGGCAGGTTTATTTGTCGTTTGGCAAGAAGCCCATGCTAGAAAATCATAAGCATTCTCGTCTCCTCAAAGAAAATGCTTTAACCAGAAGAATCCGCAAAATGGTCGCATCTGTCCAGAAAGATGAGAAATGGCTGAATGAATTCGCACTGGCTGGTTTGGCATATGTGCTTGACAAACGAAAGTCATTAATGCTGAGAATCATCTGGTTACTGTTAATTCTAGGATTCTTCGCCATCTGCATGTACCAGAGTTTAGACCGTTTACGTTATTATCTGGAAGAACCAATTTCAGTTGATGTCAGATTGAAGGATATAACTGCTGACATGGTTCCAAGCATAACAGTATGTGCACCTGAAACTGAGAGAACGATAGAATACCGGCAAATATGCAAAGTAGACTACAGAAATCCTGTTGCAATGCATGCCTTCCTCAAATGCCTAAATATAAAGGATTATGACAAATTTTGGCAGTCACTAAATAGTAAACAAGTACTGAGTGTGTTTGGGATTCATAACGTAAGTACCAAAAGAGGCAGGATCTTGTGAATTTATTTTACTTGAGATGTGGTGGATAGGAGATCATAATCATAGTATTTTATTGACAATAGTTGCGCAACGCAGTCCTGTTTGGCTTGTGGGCAAGCTATCCCTTGAGTTGTGAAACCATGTGGGGAAAAGATTTCAAAATGAAAGATAAAAGTTGCCGGAATGTATTTCCATGCTTACTAACTACCCAATAGGGCAAGGTATAGCTGAATGGTTAACATGTACAGAGGTCCCTGGTTCGATCCTGACCACATACACTCCTGGCATATTCGTGAAGAGAAGGGCCCTGTGATGCTTCGTGCTCATGTCGATTGTGGCATGTAAAAGATTCTCGTAATTTCCAATTAGAATTACATAGCAAAATTGTCCCTCTCTCTTTCTGGAGCCATGGCTTCGGCTGGGAGCGTGGCAAAGCTACCGCTAACATTACTGATTAACCATAAAAAAATTATCATATGCTGTCACTGAATAATATTTTTTAAACTGGTTGGACTCTTACTGCAAACAATATTAAATTGTTTATTTAATAGTAGGAATTATAATTTGTAGCGTTACAATCCGTAGGTAAAAAAGTAGAGAAAATTAGAGGAATGCCTAATTTTTATCCGTTTGGGGACTTTAAATTTTAATGCTCTTACATCCATGCAGGCCTCCATGCTAGTCAGGATACTTTTCTGACTGACTGTAGACAAGCACCTACACAAAATTTAATTCTCCGTTGGGAAGAAAACTAAAAAAAATCGTTAAGCAAAACTATTATTTTGTCCTACAAAAAAATTCAACTCTATTTTTCTTTTAGAATAATTTCCCCCAAAAAAACCTGAAGATTTCTCAGAGAGCAACCTACCTGAGTGATTCCACCATCTTTAGTAGTTTGGATAGAAAAAGTTGGAGAGGCAATAGTGCGATACAATTTAAACGTACGATATTTACAAAAAATAATAATGAAGCACACTTTCCCTTGATATAAGAGAGATAATACATCAGGCCTTACTATAAAAAAATGGTGTGAATAGACCAAACATAGCAGATTCCACAACAATTTGAACACGTTTTATTCTTTTAGGAAGAATAAGATAGGTTTAGGCTTAATTGGTCATTCTCTCCTGTTTTGACATTTTCAGCCAAGGAAAGTTTAGACTTGTATAAGACTTGGTGTAAGTAGTGAGAAAATACGACATAGAGGAACGATGGAACGAAATCAATACCATCACAGCCTCGTTCCCAGTGATGTCATAGCTCGTCCCTATGACAGCATAGCTCCACCCCCGTGACCTCATAAACCTGCACCCTGTGACGTCATAGCCCCGCCACTGTGACGTCAATCTGGACGAGGGTGGGAGAGCGTATTTTGTCAATAGGAACGAGGGGATATTTCGCCCCTTGACTTAGCCCACGGGACCTCTCAACATGGACGCTCCCCTCCTCCCCCCCCCAGACTTACCCTACGGGACCTCACCCCACGGGACTCGAACCTTTGAACATCATAGATCTTGATGAGGGTGGAAGTCTCCCCCCCTCCAAAAAACGAAGCATAAATTCAATAACACACAGAATTTCCTAAAGACATGGAAAATCCGAATCGTGTCAACATTAAAAATAATTAATCACGCAATTGAAAGTGTAAGGATATTTTTTTGCAACATTTGGTAATGTCAATAATGTTAACATTGTGTTTCGTTGAATTGAGTTTCAAGGTTCGGTTTATATAATTTGATAAGGAATTAGTTTGGCAACAGACCTAATGTCAGCAGATTACCTAATGTCACCACTAATGTCGGCAAATTACAAGATGTTTTTCACCAGTCTGTATTCGGTATCACTTCCTAGTTGCACACAACTCGACATTATTTTATTATTATTATTTTTGATGACAGCTTCTTCCTGGCGTCATTAAACACGAGCAATGTCTAAGGTAAGCAAGACAAAAAGTAACGACACATTTTTTAAAACTATTTATGCCTAGGCTAGATTTAATCGATGATATTAACATTTATAGCAACACTTGAAACAGTCAGTCAGCAGAAAGCAATGTAATCTGAAGAGGACTTATTTTTTCATTGTTATTAACTGCAAAAACTGACTAGACATAATGCTAGTCTTATAGGAATTCCGATTTTGCACAGGTGGTGTAATTATGGTTTAAATCTGTTGTGGTCGTAATGCAACATCATCTTCAATGTCTCATTTTATATTCGATCAACGAAGAGACAACAGGTGGGCTAGTTTTAAGCTTGATGTAAATACTTCGGAGTATTGACTTGGATGTGTGTTTGTAAAATTGTTCGAGAGTTTGTATTGAAATGAGTTTAGAGGCCGTTCAAGTATTACGTTATCAAGAAATTGGTCATTTTTAACCCCCCTCCCACCCTCGTCATCGATCATCATCAACTGCTCATCCCCCTCTCCAGTATTACGTCATTTCTAACTTGACCCCCCCCCCCCAAGAGGGGGCATTTTCCTTGTATTTCCCAGTGTTTTTTCGAAGACCTTTTTTGGTTTTCGACCCTTTTACTGGGATAACGGTTCTTGCGTCATCAACTGGCCTCCCTTTCTCCCCAATCATCATCAAACGACACCAGCCGGCTAACCCCCCTCCCCCTTCATGATGACGTAATACTTGAATGTCCCCTTAGCTACTCCATCCTTCTTTGATAAAACAAGACTAAATAAAAATTATTACATTAATGAGAGTTTTAAACACTGAGTTTGATGCAGGAGTCAGCAAGATTGAAGCGTTATGCTAAAATATGTTGACACTTTTCTAGAAGAGAATTGAACGAAATTACATGACTAAGCGACGCACTTTTAAAATGACTATTGAATATGTTAAGTAGATGACAACATTTTTGTAGTTGTTTATCATTGGTGGTTTCTATTAAAATAAATAAGTAAATAGGTAAACAAAGATTTGTTTTTTAAGCTATGAACAGGATGAAAAGGTCAACACGATTGGAAAGGTGGTGAATATGTGCAGATGTAAATATATTTATGCAGTCTTTTGAGCTTAAATGTCAGATCATTCGAACGAAAATTGAACCCGCAACGTTTGCGACCAAGTTGTTTATGGTTGATGGTTTTCTATTTACAAAATGGATCGATCAAGTCAACCCCCTAATCTTTCAATCTTGATACCATTTGCTGAGATCCTGATGCTAAGACAGTATGTGTGGCTGCATCGCTATGTTCAACTCAGTATAGCATGAAATTTTTTTATTATTACTAACATTGGTGAGAAACCTATCTCACATAGGTAGGTGTTGTGGTAGCAATGAGTCCTTTCCCTTTTAATTTACAAGTAGGCTAGAAATTGGCATAATTTTGAGTAACCCGCCAGAAAGCCCCTGCAATTTGACATTTTTCCCTACTCTTGTATGAGTATTTTTGTGCATTTTTTTTTACATGGTGTTGCTGGTTAGTCATTTTTACACCCTAACCGTATTTTTGCAGAAGCTTTTTCTAGCGAAGAGGAAGAATGTATGTTCGATCGTGCAACTTTCTAGTGTTCGAATTCAGCGAGCAGTGAGTATAAAAGGCGCAGATAATTCTGTAGGTCTTCATATTAGCCAGGCTACCAAGTACGAGGTGGTATCGAGGTTCCACTGCAAGAAAAGCAAAGATAAGAGGCGTAAGAGGCGGAAAAGCATTTCAGAAATCTTGCATGGTAAACTTGTATGGATTGCGTAGGACTCGTTTCTTCCTGCGATGAATTTTTGGCGCACTACAATGGATGCAATGGAAAAATGATTACGTGTGAAAAAATCAAGTTTGTGATATATATTACTGTGAAACCTGTTGGAAGTATTTCCCTGATTTGGAACAAACTACAGTTCATTCCTGGATTTCACTTTCATCTAATGTTTTCCCGATGAATGAAGAAACATCTTTGATATCGGAAGATTAGAAAAAGGACCAACCATGTTAAATGAAAAAGAAAAACGCGATTTTCCAATGCTTGACAACGAGATTTTCTTGTGTTAATATTGCGAGAAGACATTCAGGGATAAGACATATAAACGGAGGCACTAAAGACGTTACAAAGGAAAATGTCAAATCGCATGTCAAAAGAAATTGGAACTTACTCAAACCAGATCGCGTATAAACTGCACAAGTGTGGTGGGGAAGTAAAACAAGGGAAATTGGAGAGTCTTCAAAAAAAACTTACCTATTCTTTTCCCAAACTCAGGCCTCAGTTGAAGAAAGGAATGATTTCTTACGTACCTGCAAGTTTCAACCTCGTAGTAAACAATGTCAGATCTCTAGTCGTATGCATAACAGAGGAAACTACCATCGACTGGGCCTTGTCCTACATGATTCACGATTTGAAAGACAAGACGGAGGTGACCGACGAAACAAAACTGAAGGTGAGGCCGTTCAGTTTGGATTTAGAAGGGTTTTATCTCATCCACGATGCTTTCAACAGCTGCTTCTTGGCTTTCAAGCGGGATTTTACGTCAGATGAAAATGCACTACAAGCCCTTGATTTTGTTGGAACAGTAAGAGATTAAATATTGGAATCTTTTAGAGCAATGTCGACGTCTTATGGTAAACATAAAATCTCAAATTGGATTATGCATTCTCTTTGAAAAAGCGACGGATAATACGGGAACTATTAAAGCTTATTTTAACTCCAACCTGGTCAGAGTGGGGAGCAAGACAGTTCTCTCGGTAATGTCAAGCAAGATTCTGCATAGTATTGAACAGTTTGCTGCAGAAGGAAGTGGATGTGTTGTCAAGAACTGCGTGTGTACCGAACTATGTGTTGGAATCTACAGACCTTTAGCTGGGAAACGTTACACAGGAACAAGCTCAAAATAGGTCCCGATGTACTGATCATTGTGTGTAGTGAGGATGCTAGATGGTTTATGTGGTATATGTTGCCTTGTTCCATCTTTGCAACACGACTGGGATACGAATCATTACCTGCCTCATGAGCACAAGGTAGTTGTTGGTGTGTTGGCTAAATACCCCATTCCTTTACCCAAGATCGCTGCGTTAAAAAAAAAACAATATTTCGGTATCTGTTTTTTATTTTCGAGGATCACGAACCTTGTATTTATCACGTAAGTTCCTAAGTTGAAAGTAACCATCACGTTGACTTGCTTTTTATCAACGGACACTGCATGATGATAAAAGATTTCAACAAATTCATCACGAGTTCCAACCCAACAGACACTTGAAGTATTTTTGCAGACATTGCGTACACGGTTTTCGAATTCGCTTCACATATGAAAACAACCTTACTTCTAGCGAGAGAGTTCCGTTTTAAGAGACCTCATTACCTGACAAATATGTTATCCAGTTTAAAAATTTCAATAACGAGCTCAAAAAGTTTTACATAGCCTTTGTGGAGTTTGAAGCGGCGCTACATTCATTCTCCAGTTATGATGGAATCGATACATACACCAGGGTTAACCACATAGCCTACACCAAGCTTAAAGTTTTGCGTATGTGATTATTGACCATTTAGGTAGAGTATTTTCCAAAAAGTTATACAGCGGAGTAGAGAAAGTTTTCTTCGAATTTATATTAGAGGAGCAGAAAAAGATCATTGCTTATGTAGATTCCCACAAGCAATGGATTAAAAGTTTAACCAAGGCGCAGTGATTGCTGTACAAAACAGCTGCGGTGTCCCATCTTTGCAAACACAGTGCGTTTACCCCTTCCTAATAAAGGTTTATCAGGTTTACAAAAGTACGAGACCACGATCACATCACTAATCAATTTTGGGGTGCTGCACACAGCAAGTGTAAATTTACTTACACATGAACAAAAACATTGTGGTTGTTATGCATAATTACAAAAAATATTAGTAATTTCGTTGTGAAGGCTTTGAATTCGTTTAAAGATTTAAACACTGCATAACGTGAGGATCATCGCTAAGAACAAGGAAAGAATCAGCATGAAAATGGGGGGTTTTACATTCATCGATAGTCTAGCATTTATGATGGCATCGTTTGAAACTTCAGCTTCTAACTTAAAGTGCTTTAACATTATGGATAAGCTTTTCAATGGTGAATCGATGGAACTCGTATAAGGCCTTAGGCGAAAAGGTGTGTTTCCATACCGCTGCCTGATAAACGTGGAAGTGTTGAGGAGAAATGTTTACCTTACGTGTCGGCGTTTACCTCGTTGTTGAAAGGAGCGATCTGCTGTCAATCTTACGAACATGCAACGAGATGTAGAATTTAGGCAAATGCGTAACATAAGGATATTACCACGATTTGTATTTGTGAACAGACATTGGGTTCTTAGCCGATGTCTTTGAAAACTTCAGAATTATGAATTTGGCAAGTTATGGATTGAACCCCTCCCATTACATTTCTACACCCTTAATATCTTGGGACGCGGTGCTCAAGAGAATGGTATCTCTTCACTAATATTGACATGCATCTTATGGTGGAAAGGGTATAAGAGGTGGTGTCTCGTTTATAGCTAGAAAAGTTAAAGCCAACAACCCGTACATGCCATCTACCTTCGACCCTGACAAAAAGAATTCTTTCATCATATTTTTGGACTCCAACAACTTGTACAGACGTGTAATGAGCGAGTATCAACCGACAGGAGAGTATGAATGAGTGCCGGAAGATCGGCTTAAGGATATAAATCTCGACAATTACAGAGACGAGAGTGATACAGGGTTGATATTAAAAGTAGACTTGGAATACCCAGAGATGCTTTATGCATGTCACAATGATTTCCCATTAGTGCCGGAACATTGAAAATCACAATCTGTATACTTTCTCCATTCTAGGACTTGCGGGTAATGTACAACAAAGGGTTTAAGCTAACCACTAATCTTCGCTCAAAGGCAAAGTACATGGTGCACTATAAGAATTAGAAATACTATATTTTTGGCACGGTTCTGAAGAAAATACACAAAGTGAACAGCTTTAAGCAAGCACATTGACTGAAACCTTACAACGAGTTTAATAATGTGAAACGCAAGTAGCTACTAATGACTTTGACAAAAATGAAAGAGAAAGAAAAAGCCATCAATTATGCCTGCACCACGAGTTTCACGTCTCTAAGCAAGAATTTGCTAAGTTTTACGAAGCCTCCTGCAAACATCATTTTGGGCAAGCCCATCACGGCTGGACTTAGCATCTTGGAATTGTCAAAATTACTGGTTTACCGGTTTCAGTACAGCAACATGATGAAAAAGTATGGACCAGAGAGATGCAAACTCCTAGTAACAGATACGGATAGTTTGTGCTATTCGATAGAAAGTGACGATATTCACAAATATATGGAAGAGGACGCATCGTTATTCCACACATCGGACTAACCCAAAGAGTATTTTCTACACTCCAACATCAACAAAAAAGTAATGGTGAAGAAGAAAAGATTAGAGAACGGGTTACCCATTTTTCGAGGTTGTAGATTTAGAGTCTAAACTCTATAGCGTATTACAATCGGATGGGAAGACAGAATGGCTTAAAAACAGCACAAGTTGTGCATGAAGCGAAATGTGCTGATTAATAAGAATGTCGTATAAGAACTCTGGGACCTTACTTTCATCCGGAGGCGCACAAACTGAAAACTATCACCATCAACAAGTTTGCTTTCAGTCTTTCGACGACAAGAGATGGGTCTGTAACGATGCAGTAAGTAATCTCGCTTATGGGCACGTGAATTCAACTTAACCTATCCATATTATCCGTCCAGCTATTGATTTGGAATCATAGCCTTATCTTTAAAGAAATAAAGCATTTCCCATCTATTCCTTTCTTTCTACGTAATACTTGCTCCACTAGAAAGAAATTTAGAACTAGGGTTTTTTTTTTTAATTTCCCGTTCATAGAAACCTCCGAGCACCAGTTAACCCAACTCTCCTTTAGAAGATATGTAACTGGTTTTTTTTTTTGTACTTTACGGATCGTGAATACTTTGTTAGTAAAATTTTGTAAATGCACTTTATCGAAAATTTTCCTAAGTTTGTAAATCTTGACTTTATTTCCTGCAACAAATTTGGGTTTCTTCAGCAGTCGTTTAGGACTAGTTCATCGCAGCAACGGTGTGACATCTGGCATCCACTGCATGTTTGCCTGGGTGCAGATGTAATGATTAGAGTAGCACCGATTTTTCCTGTTGTGGTTGCACACAACATTGTTTTCTGATGTGGAAGAATTTCACATGAAAATAACAAAGAAATATAGTGATAAAAACGAGAAATCTATTTTTCTCACGGATAACAATTTACATGACATGGTTTCCAATTCCAAGGAGGACAATTAAAATTAACATGGTCTGTTCCACGCACAGTCAACTTGAACAAACACATGTTGTGAACCTCGCACATTAAAAAAAAATCTTCATTAGACTTACGACTAACCTGTTACAAACGTATAACAAAGAAGTAGTAGCCACACAAAGCAAAAAATAATGTAGGCTACAAATTTAGCTTGTCAGGGGCTTTTTGCAACCTTTCAGAAAGATTATGAGCATTTGGAAGCAGTGCAGTCTCATCAATGCGAGGAGGCAGTGATGGCAATGCTTTACGTTTGTTATTCTTTGATTTTGTTTTAGTGGGCTTTGGTATTTGCAGCAAAGATTGCTCAATAGACTGCTCTAGAAGTATCGGAGGCTCTGACCCTTCTGGCTTTCTAACTTCCCGTTGTGGGGCGGTGGTGGTGATAGCCAAGGGGGATTTAATGACGTTGCAAGATTCATCTACTGAACGTGTGTGCGGTGACTCCGCTGGAGAGGTGCTATCACCTGGTGTTACAGATCGCAAATTCTCAGTTGATCCACCTCGGCTTTTGATTGGTGTTTTTTCCGGCCTGGCAAAAGGAAGGGATCTTCTGGATTAGCCCAGAGATTTTTGCTTCGGAAATTTGTCAACGGAAATTGGCTTTTCATTATGTTTGCCATCCACAGACTTGCAATCCTTGCAATTTGAGTAAAGTTGCAAATTATTGTGGAATTTATTCACGCTGGAATTGTCGGATTTTCGTGTCAGATCTCGCTCGTTAGGCGGTGTATTTCTGACATTATTCTCAACGGTACGGGACCTTAGCTGTTCGGGATGTTTGCGTAGCTTAGTAACACCATCCTCATATACAACAACGTAAGTTTGATGTGCGCATTTCTCTATCACAGTTCCAATAGACCATAACTTAGAATTCGTTACGCTATAATCCTGATACCATATTTCATCTCCCACTTGATAAGAATTCAACGCACGGTTGTGTGTGCTTTGAACCTGTTTTAGTTGGTTCTTTTTAACCAGAGTGGTAGGACATGGATGCAACAAATCCAGTCGAGATTTTAATTCTAGGTTGAAATATAATTTTCTGGGTGTAGCTTGGGTGGTAGAGATTAGGGTGATTCGTGATGATAATAAATAGGAATTTATGCTTTCCTGAATTGTGAATCCGTCCCGCCGAGCAGCTTTTTAGGTACGCTTAAAATTCCGGACATAGACCTCGGCCAAGGTCATGTGTTGGATCTCGTTAGTGTTTAACCAACCTTGAAATTCAGCGGACATAAATTGCAGAGCGTTGTCGGTAACTAAAGAATCCATTAGCCCGTATTCGGCAATGTGGTTATTTAAAGTATCTATAACTTTGGCTGATGTTGTGGATTTTATTTTATGCACGAATGGAATTTTACTATGTGCATCGACAAGGATGAAAAACATGTAATTGTCCATCGGCAGCAAAAAATCAACATGGAATCTAGCATTAGGTTTTACTGGATACTCCCAGGTATGCTTGGGTCCTGCAGATTGAGTATCCTTAAACTCTTAACAGTTTTGACAGGATTTAACTTTGCTTTCTATATCAGAATCAACCTTAGGCCACCACACCTTTGACCTAGCCAAGCCTTTAAGTTTAACAATACCCAGGTGTGAGCTGTGCAAATCTTTCAAAATTTGTTTGTGCAAAGCTGTCGGCACGACGATCCTAAATCCCCAAAATAATGTATCATTCTCGATAGACATTTCACTGTGGCGTACGAAGTACGGTTGCATGTCGGGGTTGTCACACACATCTGGCCAGCCATGGTTCACATAACGGTAAACTTTAGATAAAATCTTATCGTGTTTACTTTCTAGAACAAGAGTTTCATTTAACACTGGTAAATTGGAAATGGTCTCCAAAGCTAGAACATTGTATTGAGCATCTGGTTCTACGAACTCCACAGTATTTGGGAGTGGGCCGTGACAGTGCATTGGCAGTTAAATTTTGCTTTCCGGGGATATTCGAATTTGTAGTCATAAGCGTTTAACATTACTGCCCATCTCTGAACTCTAGCGGCTGCCATTCATTTGTGCTATACCCTTTTAGGGCCAAAGATCCAGTTAGTCTTCTGATCAGACTGCAATATGAATTTTTGTCCATAAACGTATTCATGTAATCGCTTCACTCCCCACGCCACACTGAGTGCTTCCCTATCAAAATGACTATAGCCTTATTCGGCCTGTGTTAATTTGCATGAAGCAAAAGCTATTGGCGTGATTCGCCGTTTTGCATGACATGCATAAGGCAAGCGACGACCCCGTTAGGTGAGCCATTGCAAACCAGCTTTAGTTTAATTTGAGATCGTAATGTACCAGAACCTTTGATTTGATAAACAGTTCTTTAACTCTATTAACAGCTTGTTCGCACTCTGCCCCTCAGACCCATTTGACTTTGGGGCTCAACACCTGGGTAACTGGAGACAGAATATGAGCAAGGTTACGTAGGTATTTTGAGTAATGATTAACGAAACCCAAAAAACTCTGTAGCTCAGGAATACAAGTTGGGCTTGTAGCATTTGTGATTGCTTCAATAACCTCAAGGAGTGTATGCTAACCCTCTGCATTAATCAGATGGCCTAAATATTGTAATTCAGGCTGCGACTGTAGTGTCGTCACTTCTGGCACTACTAACTTGTTAGCATAACTGAGTTCCCCATACTGTTAACCTAACCCAGACTAACCACACTGATAATGTTAGGATGTGCTCACCATACTTGATAATACTGTAACATAGTTATTACCATAGACATGTGACAGCATCTGGTCACATGACCTGCAATTGTTTATAAAGAAGCCTGTTACTGATTAAATCCATCCATTCCTGTGCTTGCATTAAGTGTGTAGTTGATTCGTTACTCTGTTGGGGGAACCTGCAAAATTGGTCCACAATCAGGACATAACAGAATAGCGACAAGCCACCCCAGTGGAGTATTGTTTAAGATTTAGTAAATTAATTCCCCCACCAACCATCTTCAGTGCTCCGAATTTGGTAAGTTGGCAAATTCACTATTCACTATAATAGTTTAGTGCCCAGCATGGGAGTTATTTTAAATCTTTAAAAAAGTAGTTGCTTGTGTGAGTGGAGCTTTGTATGGTTCGAATTCATTATAGTTAAAAATTCGTTCCTTATTTGCTAGAACAGTGAGAGGTATTGCTTTGCTAATGCACAATTTGTCATAAACCGTATGAAAATAGCTAATTGGTATATTCCAGTCACTCTGAACGGAATCGAGTTACTCATGGAATAATATTCCGGTGCAGATGGAACAGTTATCTCTATGAACTGGTATAACAAATACTTTTCTAATGTGCCATTACAAAATAGCCCATACTCAATTAACTCGTACACCGAAGGGTGGAGAAAGCCATGTTTCTAATCGATTTAGAAGTAACTGTGAATGGCCAAACCGAGCACTTAGATGCTGTAGTATCCAAATATTATAAGTTAAATTTATTTGGCAAGGATTGGATTTCTGTTTTTCGAGTCGGAAATGGCGCCTATTTTGATCTCCAAACTAAAGTTAAAAACAGGTAAATAAAGTTAAAGTAAACCCTTCTGTGGTTAACACTAAGGAGATTGAAGAGGGATTTCCAGAGCTTTTTGGCCTCGGCTTTGGGAAATTCAAAAAACTATAAGGTCAAAATACAGCCAGGAGTCGCCCATTCGATAGTTTCCTCAGCCTCCAGAATACCCAGGCCAACAAGGCGCAGGATTTCCTGGTTAACTTGCTCTTTTAATGCCAGGGGTATGGGGCGAACTCGGCGATAAACCATTTTTGCGTCAGCCTTTAACTGTATTTTGAAATTAAAGACTGACGCGAAAACAGTTTGACTCCTCTGGTCATAGTTCATAAACCGAACGGTGACATACGTGTCATAGGGGATTATAAAACCATCATTAATCCTCAACTATAGATCGACCATTACCTGGTTCCCACAGCGGCTGAGTTATTTAGTGAATTGTAAGGCAGTGACACATTTAGTTTGATAGATTTGAAGGATGCCTTCCTGCAGATTGAGTTGGATAAGGAGTCTCAAGCTGCTTTAACGATTAACACGCCACTAGGGCTTTATAGATGGTTTAGAGTACCTTTAGGCCTAGCCTCTAGCCCAGGAATATTCCAGCACATTACGAAACAAGTCACTAACAAAATTCCGAAGTGCATGCCGTTCTATGACGACATTTTGGTCATAGGCAAGGGACAATCCCACAACAAATCGTTAAACCAACTACTGACTGCACTTCAAGATGCAGGTGCTAAACTTCGTATTGATAAATTCTAGTTATCACGGCCTGAACCTAAATATCTGGGTCACATGATTAACACTGAAGGTCTGCATGCCCTGCCCGAAGTTATTGAAGCCATTACCAAGGCCCTAAACTCCCGCAAACATTCAAGAGCTACAGACCTTTCTTGGTTCCATTAATCACTATTCTAAGTATCTCCCAAACTTGGGACACATTCTTGCCCCAGTGACCAGGCTGTTGTGCCCCAAGGTAAAATGGATCTGGGGAGGATTGTGACAAGACTGTTAAAACTGTAAAAGAACTTTTTATCAAGTCTAAGATCTTAGTCCATTACGATCCATAAAAAAAAAGCTTAAGCTTGTGTATAATGCAAGTCCTTATGGGGTAGGCTGTAGCCTGATGCATGTAATGCCCAATGGCAAAAGTCGACCAATAGCTTTTGCTTGTAGAAAGTTAACAAAGGCAGAACAGGGATACAGCCATTTGGATCATGAAGCTTTAGTGTAGCTTGGGGAGTGAAGAGATTTCACGAATACGTTTATGGTCAAAAGTTTATCCTTCAATCCGACCAGAAAGCACTTCTCTGGATTTTTGCTCCTAAGAAGGGATTTCCCCAAATGGCAGCAGCTACAATTCAGCGTTGGGCAGTCCTTCTAAACGGGTATTCCTATGATTTTCAACATATACACGGAAAGGAAAACGTAACGGCTGATGCGTTGTCACGTCTCCCCCTCCCCAACGTTGAGGAATTTGAGCAAATGGAGGAGCAGTACAATGTATTAGCATTAGAAACCATTTCTAACTTACCAATTCTAAACAAAACGTTAGTTGCTGAAAGTCGTAGGGATCTTGTTCTATGCAAAGTGTTTAGATACGTTCACCATGGCTGGCGTAATCATTGTGAATACCAAGATTTACTACCATATTTCAATAGGCGTACAGAAATGACTGATCAAACACTCTATTTTGGGGATTGCGAGTAATTATTCCTGCAGCTTTACAGAAACAAATATTAAAAGACCTGCACAATTCACATTTAGGAATTGTTAAGCTAAAAGGTTTCGCTCATGCTCGCATGAAGATTTGGTGGCTCTCAATGGATGCTGCTATTGAGGATAAAGTAAAATCTTGTGCTAATTGTCAACAATACAAAGAAAATTAAACACCAGGTCCTAAACACACCTGGGAGTACCCGCTCAAAGCAAATGCCCATTTTCATGCAGATGTTTGTGGTCCCGTGGATAACTACATGTTTTTAATCATGGTAGATGCCCACAGTAAAATTTCATTTGTCCACAAAATGAAAACCATTACATCTGGAAAAGTCATAGATGTGATGAATACCCACATTGCCGAATACGGACGCTCTTGTTACAGACAATAGTCCTCAATGGTGCTCTAGTTTGTTCCAGGAATGGCTAAAATCCAAAGTTATTCGACACCTGTCAATACCTAGCTACTCGACCTGGGTCAATGGTTTAGCAGAGATTTTTGTAAAAAACTTCAAAAGATCTATAAGGCTGCAATAAGGGATGGCCTCGAAATACAAAACAGCATAAATGCATACATTGAATCTAGTAGGATTACACTAAGTACCATCACTCAAGCAACAGCTGCCAAACTTTATTTTAACCATGAATTCAAATCACGTCTTGACTTGTTGCTTCCGGATCCTATAGCTAAGTTTGAAGGAACACCAACAAAAACAAATTAGAGGTTCACAAAATAAACCGTTAATTAAGTTCCTAATTAACACACCCATGTGGTATAGAAATTTCAGCCGCAAGTCCGACAAATTATGGTTGCCCGGAATTATATATAGGCTACTATTTTAGATAATCAAATTTACAATGTCCTAACCGAAAATAATGATGTAGTGCGAAAACAAGAGCTCACCTACAAATACGTGTGTCAGAAACTAACACCCAAGACGCGATAAATCCTGTCGCACCGTTGCCCAAACTGGCACACTAAATGTCGCCAAGCCAAGCACAAAAACAGCAAAAATTCACGTAATTACTTAAGATGCACGTTTGGTGAAAATAAGCATTCTTCGTTTAACAAAGCAAATCACGAGGTCTCCACACCTGCCAATTATAGAACGCAAAAATCTATTGGTGCACGTAAGCCCAGTTTGTTGACACCTCAGAGAAGGTCAACTGGTTACCTGCGTGCACAAGTACCGAAGTTCCCGTCAACAACGAATCTCCGTCTGACAGTAGCTGTAGACGTCATTGCTTATCATCTCCACCAATCCCCGAGAAGCCAGAAGGTGTTGTAGCAGACAATGCCAGTTTTGCCGAAAAATTATCCAGCGTTTTGTCCCCATCCAACAGTGCACTCTCACGAGAATTTAAGGGAACAGAAAACGCCTCAACATCACAATTTACACAGCATACCCCAAAACCCGTTACTAAGAAACACGGTAAACGCAAAGTCATTTCACCAGTTCAAGAAATTCAAAGCGAATCATCCGAATCTGAAACTGAAAACATTCACCAGTTTTAGGACATCATAAGAGAGTAAGAAAAAGCACCAGATCGTTTGAATTTATAATAATAACAAGCAGCTACAGCGACTGCCCAGTCACACCGGTCTTCTGTAGTTCCTCCACTTCCAATGTTGAGGCACACACCTTTATCACGTACTGCAACAGCTATCTCTATTATACTAATCTAAAAACAGTAACTATCACAATTGCCGGGTAAAAATGTGTTAGCTTTTAGGCCTATTTTACTTTTTAGGCATAACTGTCAGCTTTTAGGCCTAATTTATTCAGCAGTTTTAATTTCGTAAGTAGCAGCTAACGGAGATTTGGAGTGTATAGTAAGCATATTCATTTTTACAACACGGTACTCTTTTGGGTACACAGTTACAGTGTGACAACGTAATGCGCAACGTAGCATATGTATATCAGTGGTAGTACGGAAGTGACGAGAGAGGCACTGTAGATGAAACCAACAGCGACTCGTAGCAACATAGCGTTGCCGTGGTAACATGATTTTAAGACTAATTTTCAATTTTAGGCCTAATTTTTTTTAATCCAGTTTTAATTTCGTAAGTAGCAGATAGGCCTAATGGAGAATTTGGTTCGACGGTAAGCCCATTCGTTCATGCAACAATGCGACGAGACTATTTTAAACGAAGCTAAAATCCATTTGTTTTTATTGTGTGTTATCTTAGGGTTTCAATTCGACGATCAAACGTTATTATTTAATTTACTTACGTCGAAGAAGTCTATTAGCTGTAAGTAAGTAACGATGTTTTAATTTGCTATGTTACTTAACTAACTTCTCACACTGAACCTAACGTTGTAAACAGTGGTCATCAATATCTGGCACCGTTGCGAAGTTGAAAAAAGCGATGGACGGACGGACAAAGTCTTTGCAATAGTCTTCTCAGCCGGTATGGCTGTACAGAAGTCTAAGACTAAAACCGAAGCACAATTAATGTAGGCTGTAACATTATTGTTTAGTAACACGTTCTACATTAATCTAAAAGGGGTTATTTTAAATAGTGCCGTGTCAGCAAAATGTCACCTTTACGTTGCGTACTAGTTGCTCGTAAGGAAAATTAATTCCTTGGTTTTAATACATTGCTTTTTTTTTTTTGTATTTTCATGGCATAACATCACGTCTTGTGTGCTCTGGAGCAAAATAAAAGCTACACAAGAAAAACTATGTTCAACAGATGTTCAACAAATTCAGTAGCAGTTGCTGCTACAAAATTTCGAGCTGCTGCACATTTCTCAATGTTTTAAAAAATGAAGCCGCAAAATTCCGAAATCTCGCAGCAAGCAAACAAATTGTAAAAGTTGAACACAGCCATTGTTATCTTGACAATAAAGGAAGCTATGATGTTAAAAAAACGCAAGGAAGCTAACAATTTTCAGGCTATCCTAAAAAAATTTTTTTTTGACTTTTACCATGTTAGAATTAAGGTTTATCAGCTTTCAAAAATGTCAGCTAGTTCACGTTGAAAGTGACTAGACAGTTCACTTGCTCTTGTTACATTAAAAACCCACTTCTTAAAGTTATTAGTGCACTAACATTTAATAGGCATATATGTACATTAAAAAAAATAGAAAACTAATTGATGAATTATGAACCACAAAACAAAAGGACCTTCAATTCGAATTACTATAAAAGACCATTTCGTGTGCAAACCAAAACGAAACGAAAAAAAGCGAAATTGTCGAATTAACGTCCTTTCAATTGCTAATGTTACCTCGGAACGGAGTGGGAAAATTTTGCTAGGAAATATCTAGGATCTTTTGCATAAACGGTAAAGTAATTGCAGAATGGCAAACACCATTCTGTAATACGAGGTATGATTCGGTACGGGTGCATTATAGACTCATACGGCCAGGATTCCAACAAACGACTTCTTAATAACTACACAGATGCCCATGTGGCTCAGATGACAGGACATTTATGCAGTGAAAGGGTGGTTCAAACCGGGGATCCAAACCAAAAGGAGAATCTTAGCTATTTTCAGCGTGTCACTTTCAGTTTTTGCGTTACTCAGCGATTTGTGAATACTGATTGACGTGAATCTGTGTGACTAACAACTAATTATTTAAAAAAAAATTGTAAATAGGTTTTGCTCCAGCCAATGCACACAAATCGTTGCGCAGGAAAGAAATAAACAAATAAGAAAACCAAACACAGACGAAATACTTTTAAATAAAAATCGTTAAGATTCTGCAAGCATCTCATGTGGATTTATATTTCTTTGAGATGGCGAATTACGGCCTTCGAACCATTGAAACTTTGGTTCACTACTTTGTCTTTTTCATGGAGATGGAAATTAGGGATAATTAGCAAGAGCATCAGATTACTATTTCAGAGTTTGTGGATTTCACTTGGGACACGTCACCTCAATAAAATATGGCTTGAAACATTATTGCTTCCTTATGGCAATAATACACTTTCTCGAAATTATTCAATGAAATTATAACATTTGATTGTCGCATTTAACCACTACAGGAAGACACGCCACCATAAAAACAAAACAATTTCATTAACGGCACACATTTTCTTCATTTAAGTTAATCTTGACGCCGTGTTATATGGAGGAATAGGTCTACTCTCACCTCAAATTGTCTGTTAGCTGCTACTTACGTAATTAAGGTAGAGTAACAGCCAGTATCGTGCACAAATAAAACCACACTACGTTTCGGGAGGACAACCTCCCGTCTTCAGGTAAAAATAAACACTAAAACATTAAAAAAATGCATTACAGTATCTTGTCCCAACCCCTAAACTTGAAGCTTTCGTACCACCTTTTTGTGCTAAACTTGAAACCAATCTCACGGTTGTACCCAACAGATCAAAAGCACGGGGG